>JAXIVJ010012578.1:0-39914 GCA_036785665.1 Chirona hameri
TATATGATCGAGACGTGTCCGGTGAATATGTGTACCAAATTTGAAGTCGATATCGTCAAAAATGACTTATGACCTTTTAAAGACAAAAATCGACCACCTCTCACAGCATTACCATGCATAAAAAATGCATTTTCGTTTTTGCCTTTGACTTCTATGTATATGGAACAAACAATGTTATAAGGTCATTGTTCGCGTTCTAGACGAAAAATGAACCCATAAACATGTGTCACAATGCATAATGACCGTAATCGGCAGTTTGACCTCGTGACCTTGGATGACCTTGACCTGACTCAAGGTCAGCAAAAGCTTAGAATGGTTCTTAGATGTGTCAGACAAACGAATCGTACCGATTGATTGACTGCTTATGCGTTTAATGTCGCAGTTTTGCGCGACAATTCCATCCACCGAGAGTCGAGACCTTTATGACACGGTAAACCATTGTCTTGTACATGACCTGTGACGTCATCGGTGACCGAGGTCAACAATACTAGGTTTCCCTCAACAAGTTTTCCAGGGCTATCGGATGCCATTTGAATTGTAAAAATCGGTCCAGTAGTTCCGGAGATCCGAGGGGGAGGGGGCAAAAAATACCCCCCCCCCCCACACGCCCCACCCCAGTAAGTCGCGTTATGGAAAATACCCCAGTAACTGCCGGGTTAAACGCAGACACAAACAAAAATCACTTAATGTAGGGTCACAACTAAAGGCGGAACATTGGATATGACACGAGCCGCTGCGTTTGTTCGACGCCCGCTGAATATTCCGTGGCCAGCCCTATTCTGACGGGGCGTGTGCCCAGGCACGCGTCGGTCCTCACCACTGATGACCCGGGCCACTCGCCGTTTCTCAGGGGGTCACACGAGGTCACGGGTCGACCGTCCGCGCCAGTGGAGCCACTCGGGAGTTAATAACTCGGAGCAGCGTGTTGTCTCCCACCGGTTCGTAGTGGGCGGCAGCCGACCGGACGGTCAGGGTCACGCCTGGGAGTCGTTCACAGACCCTCACACTCAGACGTGCTGGGACCCCGGGGACGCAGCCTCTCAGCGGCACGGGCGTGCTCGGATCCCAGAACGCATGACCTCTTAGGAACGCTTCACAGACACCTGGCCGTGAGAGGATCTCAGGAGACGTGGCCTAGCAGGAGCATTTAGCCTCGTGGTTCAGGTTAAATCGGGGCGAGGTGTCGACACTGATGTTGCCGGTCGTTCCTGGTTAGGACATACATGGAGTCGGTCGGTCTTGGTTAGGACCCGGCTTGGGGATGGACTCAGCTGGGCTGCAAGCTGTCAGCGCCACATCAACACGCTGGCAGACATCACTCCGACCAGGTCCGCGGCAGCGACAGAGATGCTTCAGATGTCAGACTCAAGAGAGCCACGATCTGACCTGATCTGATAATTGGTAATGACAAACTATGTGTATCTCGCTAGGGAAGGTCGACAGGCTGCCGCGAGTTCACATAACGCTTGTGGACGACCGCATTCCACTGATGAGAAGCAACGTGGGAACAGCTACAGGACAACTAAATCGGTACACAAGTGCTGACCACAGAAACAAGCTATGTTCTGCTTCACCCAGCGAAACAAGCTATGTTCTGCTTCACCCAGCGAAACAAGCTATGTTCTGCTTCATCCAGCCGTGTTGCAGCGGGTTCAACAAAACGTTCCTGCACAACCGCCTACAAACCACCCACTCCACGTGCGCCTTGCACAGCGTAAACAAAACAAAAACTGCCCCGTCAGTGGCTCGCTGAGCAAGACATTCGGGCCGCCGCCCCCTGTGGCTCGGGTCTGGTCCACAGGTGCAACACTCAGACCCCCCCCCCCCCCCGCCGCGCCGGCAGCCGCTCGGGGAGGGGAGGGCAGGGGAGCCGTGAGAAGGCGGGGTGGGGTGCACTCGATACTAGGCGGTGACAGCTGTGCGTGCACACATGCGTGTCGCACGACACAGATAACCAGAGCGACTGTGGGTACAGCCCGCAATGAATCCCCACAGGGCATCGTGCGTTGGGAGAATAACGCAGAGATATATGGCCGCTATATTGGCCGATAGCGATAGGGAACAGACACGATATTGCGAGCACAGCCGAGGGGAATATATCGGCCGTAATTGGCTGTCCATGGTGAGCGGTGTATGCAGAAATGGCACGGCTTTCCAGTGATAGCCACTACATTGATCAGACATTACCTTACTCTAAGGCGTGTACATATTTTTAGTCAGGACGTTATTTTTATGTTTTTTTCAGCGGTATGTTATTTTCAGCGGCGTGTTATTTTCAGCAGCAGGTATTTTCCGTTCTTTCGGCATTCCGGCGATAACTTATCGCCCTGTTTGGTGACAGTAACTAAAACTGTGAGGACGAATTGCTCATTATATGAAACATGTGTTGGTCGAATACAGACGGTGCATGTCATACAGAACATATAGTACAATGACACTACCCAAAAACAGCCCGGGCCATGAGGTTGCAGGGAACATGACACCGGACACGTGAACATGTGAGACAGTTGAGCGATTTGAGGAAAAACTAACGACCAAGTTTCTCCCAACCGGTTTGACTTGTACTGCGCGTGTTTTTCAGCACGTTAATAAGAGTTGAGTACGAACGGGATCATTTACGGCATCTTGCTTAGCGTGAGCAGTGAGCACTTTCATTTGAGAAATCCCGCTTAGCACGCGACATGCTTGCAAATGGTGGTTGATATGTCCGATTGAACATGGGTATTTCAATGCCGGTCATATAAATTTCCCTGGGAGAAAGCACTGAAAACACACATCTACCAGTACGTGCAACCAATACATCCCAAATCAGGTTTTAGCTGCAGTTCGCAAGCACATGACGTTGCCAATAGTTACATTAATAGCTTCCGCAGCAGCCGTAGCAAGCGTGAATTACACCGCAACGAACTTAAGTCAATATACGTAACCAGTATGGCGCCGTAGTTGGCGATGAACGAGCGAGCGCGTAGGAAATTTATGGGGAATTTCAACTCGATCGGGGAAGCAGTTTCTCAGATACACAAAAGGGTGCACACGTGCGCACGTGCGCACGTGCAGGCGCCCACCTTTGACTTGTGGGGAAAGTGGAGGCTGAGATGGTCCTAACCACACACCAAATTTGAACACAATCGGCTCAGCCGTTCCAGAGATATAGAATAGGGTGTGCACGTGCGCACGTGCAGTCACCCCACCCCTGAGTTGTGTGAAAGTGGCGGCGACTAAGGGGTCCCTAACCACACACGAAATTTGCACATAATCTGCCCAGCCGTTGCAGAGTTATTACGAGAAAACACTTGTCAACACCCCTCACGCGGCACGCGCCACGCGCAGTGGTAGTCACCCACATGAGTCGGCACTGGTCTCAAACAGGGTAGGTTAGATTGGGCTGCTCAGCAAAGAAGTCCGCTTGTCAATCGGACGTGCGGTTGCAGAGATATCAGCTTCTCAAAAGCGTCGCCACGGGTCGGGCCGAGCCGGGCCGGGACGCTCATAATAAGATTTTCTCCATATACCACGGAAGGACGAGCGAGCGCTTCGCGCTCGCTGTAATAAAAAATGTCAGCAAATTTAGGTCGTCTGGCTAAGGGCGGATTCAGAACGGCAACAAGTTCCTTGGGGGCCAAGTATCAAAAAATGTCGCTTTTTTTTTACGTATCGGATTCCTTATGAATTATTAACCGATTTAAAACCAACCTTCTTTCGTAAAAGTTGCTTCAATTTTCTTTTGCATCAGGAATGTGTCAATTGTTGGCCGATTTCAGGCATTTTGAGGAGCATGGCCCCTTTGCCTGCCCTGCCTGCCCTGCCTGCCCTGCCTGCCCTGCCTGCCCTGCCTGCCCTGCCTGCCCTGCCTGCCCTGCCTGCCCTGCCTGCCCTGCCTGCCCTGCCTGCCCTGCCTGCCCTGCCTGCCCTGCCTGCCCTGCCTGCCCTGCCTGCCCTGCCTGCCCTGCCTGCCCTGCCTGCCCTGCCTGCCCTGCCTGCCCTGCCTGCCCTGCCTGCCCTGCCTGCCCTGCCTGCCCTGCCTGCCCTGCCTGCCCTGCCTGCCCTGCCTGCCCTGCCTGCCCTGCCTGCCCTGCCTGCCCTGCCTGCCCTGCCTGCCCTGCCTGCCCTGCCTGCCCTGCCTGCCCTGCCTGCCCTGCCTGCCCTGCCTGCCCTGCCTGCCCTGCCTGCCCTGCCTGCCCTGCCTGCCCTGCCTGCCCTGCCTGCCCTGCCTGCCCTGCCTGCCCTGCCTGCCCTGCCTGCCCTGCCTGCCCTGCCTGCCCTGCCTGCCCTGCCTGCCCTGCCTGCCCTGCCCCCCCCCCCCCCTCCACTGGATCCGTCAGTACTGAGTACCTACTCCTGGGTACCGTCGTAACAGATTTCAACCTGCGTGCAAGCCAGACTGGTTATTGATTCACCTGTTTTGGAAGGATTCAATCACGATTCATTTTGGAATATGAATGATGCAGTCACCGTTTGATTCATGGATAATCATTTTGAGAAATGACTCTTTCCGATTATCAAAAAAAAAATATCAAATCAAGTTTGACTCACCATTGAAATAGCATAATAGCATTGCACAGTCTTTTTGATTCAATCAGCCTTGTTTATATGCGGGTTTTGATTCAATCATGATTCATTAATCACAAATCCGGTGGTGAATCGATTCTTCTTTGATTCAAGGGATTTTGATTGAACGATTCCAATCGATTCAATCAGAGTCGAATCAATAACCAGTCTGGTGCAAGCACCACCCAATCGTGTTGTTACCATATGTACAACAGCGGATCCAGAATGGTCTAAGAGTTGGTTGGCGGGACAAAATGCAGACGTTCTGACAAAGTTCCAAAACGTATCGGGGATCCTTTATTTCCCCTGGATTGTTCGTCCCACCACGATGACCTCATTACACCGCTAGGCGTCCATTCGCAATCACCGGAAGTCCAAACGATTTATGGCGCACGTGCTTTCGAGAAGTCCCTGCCAAATCACTGGAATCACCCCTTGCAGAAAGCGAAGAACCATTAACAGAAAAGTAACAAGACAGTAATTGATAGTTATATGTTATTTAGCCTTATCTGAAGCGCAATTTTCTGTGCCATTAACATCTAGAACCTTCCCAAACGTGTTTCACGAGCAATTTCCCGCAACCGTTGTGGTAACGCTGAGAATAAGGTTATTCTTAGCCACAGGAAAAGTCTATACGAACACGACGGTGTCGCTTTATCATGTTACTGATGTGGGATGTTCGGCACAGGTACAGCAACCAAGAGTAAATATAAAACAAAACCAATGTCCGAAACCCACAAATCTTCCTGGGAAAGATTCACTCCAAACCGCCAAGATAAATGCTCTTAAGACCGGTAAATTGTCTGATGCATACCTACCATTATGGCCGATTCTGACCAGTGATCATATGATCGATTCTGGCATGGTGAAGTGGGATAATATTCTTTCTGGCCCTCAAACGATGGCCTGAGGGGGTGAAAACATGTTTGACACTAACGATAACATGTTATTGGTTCCCACTCGTAGGTTCGCCAGAGACAGAATCTTCAAGGTAATCTCTGATCAACTCTCTGCAAAGCTTACAGAATGGCCATCACTTAAGTTGAGATAAACACGTTTAACCATTGAGTTGCATTTACCATTGTCACGATTAACGGTAGATCAAGCGGTTTTGCAGCATGGCATCCTACGAGTGAAATACATAAATTGGCAACCTTGATTTCAACCATGTAGCACTCAAGTCTCTTTGGAGCAATATCAGCTTATAAGTGAATCTAACCTTTAAACGTTTCAGGACAGCCGATTCTACCAAAAGTTCGGTAAAGTTCTACCAAAGTTCGGTAAACAAGTAATAGCAATTTTGCATGGCTACGACAAACAATTGGACAAACCCTGCAGCGTTTCACATCATCCATAGATTTGGTGTCTCACAATAGATGGTAGTCGCAGTATCTCATCACCGTCTGAGTGAATCAGTGATCGCTGACTAAGCCGGTCTGACCAGATATGACGTCCTTCCCGGCGGCTGACCCCAGCTGACGTCATCCGGTGACTTACCCGCCCGAGCTGACGTCATCCGACGGCTCTCGTCGGTGGTGACGTCACTTAAGACGCTGACACACACCGAGAATGCCGCTAATCATCGCTCATAGCAATCTACCATATTTATAACAAGATTAATTAATTCAAGTCCGCCATAAAACATAATCGATGCTGAAATACGTAATTTAGAGGAACCCAAAATCAGCATTTTCCTCGACTGCGTTTCACTCTTGGAATTGTAGCCATTTTCTGGACTATTTGGGTCCAAATAATTTTGCTGTCTTCATATTTTCCTGCAAATTTGCTCTCTTTTCGCCTGATCTTACCGACATTGCACTTAAAATAAAATTGCATTTTCCTCACAGTGATGTAATATCTATTACAAATCAGGAATTTGTATTATCCAAGTAAATTTTAAAAAAGCATTTTCCTAACGAAAAAATTTACACTTCTATAGATTTGTACTCTCCGGGACCAGTTCATGAAACGAAAAATCCAACACTGCTGCGTTTTGCTCACAATCATACCCAAAGTACCCTGTATCCGGTTGATAGTCCCGCGGTGCTTCAAAGTGCCGCCGATCGCAGTAATCCAAACCATCCCACTCCATATCTGCACTATATACCACTCGATATCTGCACTATATACCACTGGGTATCAGCAGCGCTGCCATGGCCGTAATGGGTCCGGAGCCGGCCGGGCGGCGGCGGCGGCGGCGGACAGACAGATGTAATCACATCCCGTGCATCTCTCTCTCGGACACTTCACCGGAGACAGCTCAGTCGCCGCCGCCGCCGAGCCATGTTAAATAAATAGGCGTCCGTGAGAGACGGGACCGGTGTGGGTGATATGGAAACATGAGGGTGTAACGCACAGTGTGACACGGTCAGCCCCAGAATTGTCACTGAGAACTCTGAGGGTAAGCAAAGACAAGGGCGCCGCCACTTTCCGAAAGTTGGGAGGGCAGGCATTCTGAAGTCGATTATTGCCATGCAACGCCAGGGCTAATGTTAAAATCTGAAAATGTTGGGAGACGCGTCCCCGTCCCCCCCCCCCCCCCCCCCCCCCCCCACCGCCCATGACCAAAGGGTAAAGTAAAAAGTAGTCAGAAAAAGTAAATAGTAAAAAGGTTTCAGAACACTTAAAACGTAATGCTCACTGACTGCAGTCCTCTCCATGTGAGGGATCGGAATATTGATGGAGTCAGGCGTCTGCCGAGAGGGAGGTGACCGAAAACGAACTCCCTGGTCTGGCGCGTACTGTAATTAGTGTCGCTCCGCCATCTCCGCCAGCCATGAGCCGGGATTTCAGTCGCAGACGACCTGGCCAACAGCCGACCTAACGGCACCATTAGCCCAGTCACCGGGAACATCAGCGTCACGGAACGGGAACCAAAGAGACGTCGTGCTGGCGGATAGCACACATCACGACCAACGCAATGGACCGGAACAGAACATGGCTCAAAACAAGCATGATTCGGCTGAAAGGCAGCTAGAATACAAAAATAAGAAATCCGCGAGAACAAAACATTATAATCTAGACCACATCATGATGTCTTAACCACATTATGACGTGGTTTTAAGTCGGTGCATCTGTCAGCAGCCGGCGATGACCCAACAACCAGGTTGTTGAAATGTGTCCCATTGCCGTCATATCAATCACTAGCAGAACGAAACTCAGACCTAGCATAAACCTTGCTAACGAGACACGAAGTCGTTCATGCACAAAGGATCGCGGTTTTGGGGCGAATTTAGCGTGGCACATTTACGACACCGGGGCGCGTTCCAGAACTCACGCTGAGAACCTAACGCGGTATGGGTGCTTCACATGCAACACCTGTGGAGCCAGCTGAGATATGGCGCAGACCTACTCCCTCATCATGGCCGTCCAGCCATGACCACGGTCGATATACCACTGCATAGTTAGCAGTCCAGGGCTGCGGAGTCAGAGTCGGAGTCTGTCGGAGTCTGTCGGAGTCGGCAGTTTTGGCCGGAGTCGGAGTCGGAGTCGGAGTCGGAGTCGGAGTTGCTAAAATTATGTCGACTCCGCAGCCCTGGTTAGCACACAATGTCGGGTAGGAAATGTGCGTGCCCCTTGCGTGAAGTGTTCTCTGTTAAAAAACATTACCAAGAGCTAAAACGTACAAACTTTAAACGGCTCGGTTGGCCACGCTGCACGATTCATACGAGTGGAGGAGAAGAACGCAAGGTCTACATCGTGTCGTCGTTTCGAGTTGCGAGGAGTGCCGAACATGCGAGTGTTGTGGCCGTTGGCGGGGCGGATCGACTTGTTCGATTTCGGCGCGCTCGAGAGTTGAGCGTTGGTGCTTCGACGAGTCGATGACTGATATAGACCGGCTAGGCGAATGGCAAGTGTACATGGACTTACCGATTGATGGTAGTGGAAGCTAACACAGATAATCATAATGACGAGCATGCCATTCACACGTGACCAATTTACAATGGCTTGAGGCAAAAAGAGGAGATGAAGCTTTCCATTTTCAAAAGTTTAATCTCTGCCTGCAATCTGCATTTAACTGCGCAAAGTCGTCATACACGAATACCTTTACAGATATCCATTCCAACGCCTCCTATTCAGGATTGCTTTAGCGGAAACCAAATACGCACTTGGCATTTCGCTCACGCGTGTTACTTCTCCCACGATTTCCGGTCACAGCGTGGCAGCACGACGGCGACGGCGGCGGCGGCGGCGGCGGCGGCGGCGGCGGCGGCGGCGGCGGCGGCGGCGGCGGCGGCGGCGGCGGCGGCGGCGGCGGCGGCGGCGGCGGCGGCGGCGGCGGCGGCGGCGGCGGCGGCGGCGGCGGCGGCGGCGGCGGCGGCGGCGGCGGCGGCGGCGGCGGCGGCGGCGGCGGCGGCGGCGGCGGCGGCGGCGGCGGCGGCGGCGGCGGCGGCGGCGGCGGCGGCGGCGGCGGCGGCGGCGGCGGCGGCGGCGGCGGCGGCGGCGGCGGCGGCGGCGGCGGCGGCGGCGGCGGCGGCGGCGGCGGCGGCGGCGGCGGCGGCGGCGGCGGCGGCGGCGGCGGCGGCGGCGGCGGCGGCGGCGGCGGCGGCGGCGGCGGCGGCGGCGGCGGCGGCGGCGGCGGCGGCGGCGGCGGCGGCGGCGGCGGCGGCGGCGGCGGCGGCGGCGGCGGCGGCGGCGGCGGCGGCCGGGACAGGCGGAACAGGCGGAACAGGCGGAACAGGCGGAACAGGCGGAACAGGCGGAACAGGCGGAACAGGCGGAACAGGCGGAACAGGCGGAACAGGCGGAACAGGCGGAACAGGCGGAACAGGCGGAACAGGCGGAACAGGCGGAACAGGCGGAACAGGCGGAACAGGCGGAACAGGCGGAACAGGCGGAACAGGCGGAACAGGCGGAACAGGCGGAACAGGCGGAACAGGCGGAACAGGCGGAACAGGCGGAACAGGCGGAACAGGCGGAACAGGCGGAACAGGCGGAACAGGCGGAACAGGCGGAACAGGCGGAACAGGCGGAACAGGCGGAACAGGCGGGACAGGCGGGACAGGCGGGACAGGCGGGACAGGCGGGACAGGCGGGACAGGCGGGACAGGCGGGACAGGCGGGACAGGCGGGACAGGCGGGACAGGCGGGACAGGCGGGACAGGCGGGACAGGCGGGACAGGCGGGACAGGCGGGACAGGCGGGACAGGCGGGACAGGCGGGACAGGCGGGACAGGCGGGACAGGCGGGACAGGCGGGACAGGCGGGACAGGCGGGACAGGCGGGACAGGCGGGACAGGCGGGACAGGCGGGACAGGCGGGACAGGCGGGACAGGCGGGACAGGCGGGACAGGCGGGACAGGCGGGACAGGCGGGACAGGCGGGACAGGCGGGACAGGCGGGACAGGCGGGACAGGCGGGACAGGCGGGACAGGCGGGACAGGCGGGACAGGCGGGACAGGCGGGACAGGCGGGACAGGCGGGACAGGCGGGACAGGCGGGACAGGCGGCGGCGGAGTCGGGAGGTGTGAGTTCCGGCGTTTCACCTCAGTCGTGACAAGTCACGCCACTCACGGCGTCGAGACTCGAGAGCAGTCGGAACCCGGCCGCCGCTGCCGCCGGGAAGTGGCACGTGCGAGCGTGTTTGGCCGTCCAGCGGCGGCGGCGGCGGGCCGCGTCCCGCCCCGTCTCAGCGGCCACGTCGACCTCGTCCGGACATTGTTTCCGCTGCGAGGCTCGGCGAATAACCGGGCCGAGACGCAGAGAGAAGACGAGAAAAGCCGAGAGAAATGAGGAGCGCGGGGAGCGGAAGACCGAGAAAGCTAGAGAGCTGCGAAAATCAATAGAATGACAGGTCGCAACCAAAAATAGTGTATTCAAGCGTTGCGAGTGGAACTCCCGTGAAGGTTAACAATGAAATGTAGTGCGGTGAGGAAAGTAGCAAATGTGCTTCTTCGTATGTCTAAGGCGGCCGCACACTGGACGGCGGAAAAAAAGCTGGTCCGGACAAGCTTTTTCCGCGGCTAAACACCGCGGAATCGCAGAATGTCGCAGTGACATCGCGCGCCGAATGGCCCAGTGTGCGGCCGCCTTTAACAACAGGTCAATCCTTCAGTGACTTGCCTTAGTTTGATGTCGCAATGTCCACTATCTCCCTCTCCCTCCCTCCCTCCCTCTCCCTCCGAGTACCGGCGGGCGACTCACCTTCTTTCGCTCCGGGACAGGAGACACCATCACGGCTGGCTTCGTCTCCTGCCTCTCCTGCCTCTCCTGCGCCTCCTGATGCTCCTGCCGCTCCTGATGCTCCTGCCGCTCCCGAGGTTCCACAGATTCCTGCACTTCCATCTCCTGTTCCCTCGAGTCACCCTGCACCTGTTCCGACACCGCGCACACCTTCACCTTCACCTCCACCCCCACACCAGCACCACTGGTCTCTGGTGCCGCAGTGACCGGCTGCACCCCCGTAACCAGTGCGGTCGCACCAGTGTCTTGCACTTGTTCTGCCGTCGGGCGAGCCAGCACCAGCGTCTCGGTGTCGGGCGAAGGCGGCTCGGCCAGCGCCTCGCCCGCGCCGCTCGACTCGTCCTTCAGAGTCACGTCAGACGACTCGCTCGACATGCTGGCCGTGACGTCACCCGCCGGCATCGCGTCACTGCTGACGTCACTCACGATGAAGGTGGCGTCACTGTCGCTGTGGTTAGTGTCACTGACGCCGTTAGCAGTGGCGACGGCTGGATGAGACGCCGGTTCCACCGGTTCCGCGGGTTCTACGGGTTCCGCAATCTCTACCGGCGCAGGCTCCGCCGCCGGCGCAGGCTTGGGTGCCGGCGGGGGCGGGGGCGGGGGCGGGGGCGGGCGCGGCGCGGCGGCAGGCGCAGCGTCGAATTCGTCCTCCCAGTCGGGCTCGCGGTTGATGGTGATTGTGACGTTGAGCGGTGAGCCCTCGTCGGACGTCAATCGCACGTGCTCCGGCGGCGGCAAGGTGAACGTGCGCTCCGCCCCCGCCCCGGCCATCTCCGGGTCGGGACTGGCGAGCAGCTCCAGGGACCGTCCCAGCTCGTCAGGCCGCAGCAGCAGATGAGAGTCGTCATCCATCTGATCCGGCGTCAGGATGCCGAGTGACAGCTCGTCCAGCTCCATATCCTCCAGCAGATCTACGTCGTCTAACTGGTCTCCGCCGCTGTCATCAGTGTTATCCCACCAGAGGTCGCCAGCGGGGGACAGCGCTCCAGCGCCGGCAGCAGCAGCAGCGGGGGCTGAGGCACCACCGCCGCCGAAACTCACTGGCGTCGAGCTCCCCACCGGCAGGCTCAAGTCTTCCCTCCGCCGTGCCGGTGCCGGTGTCAGCTCTGGCTCGGGCGTCATCTCTGGCTCCGGAGGTGGTGACGGTGACGGCGGCGCCGGATCGTAGCGGACCACCATGGTGGCGGGCGCGAACAGACCATGTCCGCGCTGGCAGAAGAAGTAGCGTCTTCCCCCGACGGAGCCGTCGTTCTTCCCAATGCCCCGCGCTAGCTCGACGCCGCCCCAGAGGCCATCAGCGAACAGGGTGTGGCCGAGGAACCGCAGCGTCCCCGGTTCACCGTCCACCAACACCGGGTCTCCGGGCTTCAGGTCCGACGGCGGCGCCTCGGCGGGTGTCCGGAAGGCGGCCGGGGCAGGGATGGCAGTCGGGATGGAGGAGGGCAGAGCTGGCGGCGCGGCGGAGGCCAGACTGGCGCTGGGTCGCGGCAGCCGCGTGGCGAGCCGCGGCAGGCCAGAGCCGCCGGCCCGCACACCGAGTACAGGGATCTGCGGAGAGACAGAAAGGCAGACAGGTCAGCACACAGCCAACAGGGGAACAGGGGTCTGCAGCACACAGGGAGACTGCAGCACACAGGGGCACACAGAGGATCTGCAGAACATATACAGACATGTCAGCACAGCATGAAGTATCCGACCACGCACGTACCACGAAGCGTCAGAAGCATCGATGAAACATGACGCCAAACATCAGTGAACGATCGTTACCACCTGGCGTCACGTGACGTCATACGCCCGTCACTAATCAGCTCAACTTCATATTACATTAGCGACAGGGCACATCCATCTTATTTAACATTGTTTTAATTGCAATACTCTGACCAAGGTGCACGTGTCTATGCGTAATGCAACCTTATCGACACGTTTTCGGTCAGAATAGTCACTAGTCAGAATATCCGACAATCACCGGCTCCGGCGCATTTAATTATGCATACAGCGTATTAGTTATACATGAGTAAAACCGCCCTTTGAAGTGATGTGTTTGATCAAACACTGTATTTTAATTAGGTGCTGTCTTCGAACGAAGGGTTAAACATCGAAAGACACCAGTTAAATCACTCATCAGGTAAAAAAACAATTAAGTGCAAAACCAGGCCGCGAGATGAAGCCAAAAAGAGTGACGGCTTTTCAGAAAACGTTTCTCGAAAAGAGCACTCCTCAAAGTGTTATTCATTATGCATGACTCTTCGCTCCAAAGTGGTCAGCGCTCATGGCTTACACATTACAATGTCGTATCCTAATATCTTAAAACCAACCCATGATTCGATTTGATTTCCTAAGCGACTGAGATGTCAAAACGTCACCCACAGTTTACACAATCGCTCGAGTCAGTAGCGGTATTGCGGTAATCGGCGCTCGGCTCACTTTGTAGGCATAATACCCGGATGACATCACATCACCTACGATGACGTCACAGCACTTACAGCAGCAGTTACCTGAGCTGGTCTCTAGTGGCGCACCCGCAGGCCATTTCGTGCGCCATTTCAGCCCGCTCTCCAAATGGAATGTGAAACGAGTTGGCCGACTGCCCATACTCAGCGCGATGAATGTCCATCACGAGACGCCCGCAGACGGACAGAAGCCTACAGCGGACTCACGAGTCCACGATGTCCATCACGAGACGCCCCCAGACGGACAGAAGCCCACAGCGGACTCACGAGACGCCCGCAGACGGACAGAAGCCCACAGCGGACTCACGAGTCCACGACGTCCATCACGAGACGCCCGCAGACGGACAGAAGCCTACAGCGGACTCACGAGTCCACGACGTCCATCACGAGACGACCCCAGACGGACAGAACCCCACAGCGGACTCACGAGACGCCCGCAGACGGACAGAAGCCTACAGCGAACTCACGAGTCCACGACGTCCATCACGAGACGCCCGCAGACGGACAGAAGCCTACAGCGGACTCACGAGTCCACGACGTCCAACACGAGACGCCCCCAGACGGACAGAAGCCTGCAGCGGACTCACGAGTCCACGACGTCCATCACGAGACGCCCCCAGACGGACAGAAGCCTACAGCGGACCCACCGAGTCCACGACTTCCAACAAAGCAACAGACGAACACAGTAAGAGTGATGATGAACGTCTCACGTCTGTATCCCGACCGGGTTTGATCGAATGAACTGACACTGATCCAACCAAACTTCTGTATCTCAAATGTATCACCCCATTAGAAGAGCCCCCAACAGAGAAGAGGTTTGGTTTCCCGGTTCAAACTGCTGCCACGACCACCAGTCTGGGCCACTCCCTGTTCCGTGCCCACGTCATCCGACGCAGCCGTACCATATGACGCGCACGCGCACGCGCACGCACGCACGCACGCACGCACGCACGCACGCACGCACGCACGCACGCACGCACGCACGCACGCACGCACGCACGCACGCACACACACACACACACACACACACACACCTCATTCACCACATATAATCGGCATTCTGAGCAGGATAGTTTGAACGTGGGTCAACACCGGGGTGGTCCCCACCGTCCGGTGACAAAGCCGACCGGCCGTCACTTGACAACGACACTATCAGTCTGATGACACCATCGTCACGGATCGTGAGGTGACCAGTGCCGCCATCTCGTGATCGTCAGTCGTGACCGTCGTGACCGTCGTGACCCTCGGCACCCGGCGTCTGGAGAACAGCCCGCGGTCTGCAGATCGGACATGAGTTCAGAACGTCTGACATCAGCAGCAGCGAGAGACGTAGCAGCTAGTTGCGTCAGTCCCCAGCCGACACACCATCCAGACGGATGGACATCAAACTTTCATCATGAATCTCTCGCCCTTCACGAACGGCCTGCACGGTCAGATCAACAGTGGGTCAACGCAATTACGAAATTTGGCGTTTAACCGATTCCAATGACAGCTCTAACTAAACTGCCGGCCCGCATAATCCGCCGTGAAAAATGGCTAATGTTGTAATTACACAAACGGACCACCATAAACGCGTCACCGGCGTGAACACGACCCTTCGCTGACCCCTGCCGGCTCTGCTGCGCGCACGAGGGAGAGGGGCAGGAGGTACGGGAGCCATGATTTACCCGGGCCGCGCCACTGATGTCACCCGACACGACACGGCTCTCAGCTGACGCGACTGATGTCACCCGACACGACACGACACGGCTCTCAGCTGACGCGACTGATGTCACCCGACACGACACGGCTCTCAGCTGGTGTCAGCTCAGCACACCAGCGGTGCCGCCAGCTGTCCTGACCGCCACGCGGAGCCGCATGGAACAGCTGACCTGCAGTGTGCCGCGCCGCCAGCTGTCCTGACCGCCGCGCGGAGCCGCATGAAGCAGCTGGTCCGCAGTGTGCCGCGCCGCCAGCTGTCCAGCCGCGTGGAGCAGCTGGTCTGCAGTGTGCCGAGCCGGGCCGGGCCGCTCCGGTGGGGTTTAACAAGGCCATAGAACAAAGTTTAGCAAGCCCCGGCCGGTGGCGGCGGGCGACACCCTGTCACCCCTGTCACGCCGCTCCGCCCTGTCCGTCACGACCCGGTGACCCCGGCGTCCACGGAGGATGTCAGTGGCATACAGCGGCAGACAGCGGCAGACAGACAGAGCCAGTCCACAGGCACTGTGCCACCCGGACAGACACGGGGACACACGGCGCTACACGGTGTATAAGACACGGGGACACACGGCCCTAACCCGTGTATAAGACACGGGGACACACGGCGCTACCCCGTGTATAAGACACGGGGACACACGGCGCTACCCCGTGTGTAAGACACGGGGACACACGGCGCTACCCCGTGTATAAGACACGGGGACACACGGCCCTAACCCGTGTATAAGACACGGGGACACACGGCGCTACCCCGTGTATAAGACACGGGGACACACGGCGCTACCCCGTGTATAAGACCAGACTTGTCAATGATTCAATGTGAATCGACTACTTTTGATTGAATCATTATTATTTCAAATGAATGACTCATGAATCGATTCACCTCATGCGCAAACCTGTTGTGAGTCACTGATTGAATCATTCATACAGAGAAAATAGGCTGATTGAATCATTCATTGCTCAAAGAATCATTCTTTTTTGGTCGAACAGCACAAACTGTCCACAAAATATGCTGGCGGCCCAGCATTCATCTGTGCGCTGTGGACAAACCAGGCACTTAATGGCCAATTATATGAGCTCTGTGTCCTGAGCTGTAGCCTGTAATTCATCTATGCGTAAAGAAAGCGAGGCTTTGTGTCCAACTCCAGTGGGCACAAAGCCACTGTTCAATCAGCCCTAACTAGATGAATACCTTGGAACTGGTAGGGTTAGGGGTAGGTACCTAAATACTTAGGAAAGTAGCTAACTCATACTTTGGTTCATAAACCACACAGTACACGCACACCTTTTTCACACGAAAAATTATCAAAAGGTACCCACCTTTTCCTAATTTCTAGGCTATACCATATCAAAAACTAAATCATAAACAAACATTTGCATGACCTCCGCATGTCCCAAATATCACTGTCGCAACGACGCCGCTTTATGCCACATCATGCTTTATAAAAAATAATACCTAATGCAAAATCAAAATAAATGTTCTATTCGCTTAAAAAAGTGGAACGTAAAGTCATTAATACTTTTGGAACTTGGAATTTGCAATTATAATAAATATTATAAATATCATTTTATAATCAAAATAAACAACACGCGTGTCCAATTGGCTCACATTCACATTCACATTCGGAAATACATTCGCGGACTATTTGGATTGGCTTCAAAATTGGTACACAGATAGATCACGACCTAGTGATCATTCTGGTAAAATCTTAGAGTGGCACATTTAAAATCAAAGGAGTTAGAGCAGGTCATATGTTTAAGGTCAAACAGCAGACTATTCTGATGAGCATGAAAATTGGCACACAGGTAGAGCATGACCTCCCTATCACGCTCATAAAATCTTAGAGTCGCACGTTCAAAATCAAAGGAGTTAGACAAAGGAGTCGACACTTCCCTTTAATGTTGAGTGATTGAATCAAGATTGAATCATTCATTATGGTAATGTTGATTGATTGAATCATGATTGAATCATTCATTATGGTAATGTTGAGTGATTGAATCATGATTGAATCATTCATTATGGTAATGTTGAGTGATTGAATCATGATTGAATCATTCATTATGGTCCGTGAATCACTGTGAATCGACTCATGACAAATATGAATCATTGACAAGTCTGTATAAGACACGGGGACACACGGCGCTACACCCGTGTACAGGGTGTGGTTTGGCCGCCACTGGCTTGGAACATGATGGGCGTTCCCCACGACATGTGGCCGCTGTCGCGGCGTCGCGCTATCGTAAACCCCAATAACAACACGGCGGCACGGAGCCGAGGCCGGCACAGAGGCACGGCTCGTGACTCTCAGTCGGTGCGCCAGAATCCACGACTCTGCGATGTTCCGACTGCAGACTCTATGGCATTGCACGCGGGACCGGACCGGCACAGTCGCTCTGCTCTTTGCGTTCACCTCATTTTTTGTGTTTGGGGGGGGGGGCGTGTCGTCCATTCACCACGCCATGACACATGACATGACGCCAGGCCATGACGAGTCCCTGGTGTCTGGGGGCGGCACCCTCACGAAGGACCCTCCCAGCACGGACTACAGAAGGGAGGGCGCTCTCCACCCACCCTCTCCTGGCCTACAACAGCTGCCAGTCCGTGTAGGGCCTGGCACGTGCAGAAATGTCGAGCGGAGCGGAAGGGAGGGTCTCGCGGGGTCCCACACCGGGACTGGGGCTGGGGCTGGGGCTGGGGCTGGGGCCGGGGCCGGGGCTGGGGCCGGGGCCGGGGCCGGGGCCGGGGCCGGGGCCGGGGCTGGGGCTGGAGCTGGGGCTGGGGCTGGGGCTGGGGCTGGGGCCGGGGCCGGGGCCGGGGCCGGGGCCGGGGCTGGGGCTGGGGCTGGGGCTGGGGCTGGGGCTGGGGCTGGGGCCGGGGCTGGGGCTGGGGCTGGGGCCGGGGCCGGGGCCGGGGCTGGGGATGGGGCTGGGGCTGGGGCTGGGGCTGGGGCTGGGGCTGGGGCTGGGGCTGGGGCTGGGGCTGGAGCTGGAGCTGGAGCTGGAGCTGGGGCTGGAGCTGGAGCTGGAGCTGGAGCTGGAACTGGAGTTGGAGCTGGAGCTGGAGCTGGGGCTGGGGCTGGAGCTGGGGCTGGGGCCGGGGCCGGGGCTGGGGCCGGGCAGGGGCCGGGGCCGACGCCGAATCCAGGCTAGACAGCAGGCATTTACGGCTGCGCTGGAGAACTATGTAGCCCGCCTGTTCTGCTTCGCTGCTAACGAACAACGGAGCGTCCAGAACAACGGAGCGTCGACACACACAAAGAAAACGAAACCCGCCGGCGGACAGACTGGCGAAGAGACGCGGGTGACGATGCGGGCGGAACAGACGAGATATGGGGAAACAGTGGACGCCCCGACAAAGTCGGTACTTCAGAGGAGTTTCTCACGCAGCTAGCAGAAGTTTAATAATGTTCTGGTTGGTTGGTTTATGTTTGCGGCGTGTTTCCCGATGTAAATGCAGGTTTATCAGTATGTGTTGACTGTGGCATGCCTGTCACCTGGTGCAGAGTAATTGATATGGTATTGATACTGTGCAGCAGCAGTACCTACGCCGAGCCAGGGACGTAGCCGGGGGGGGGGGGCACGGGGACCATCCCCCCCTGAGTAAAACAGTTTACACTAGATAAAATGCAATTCTGCTGACGACCGACATCCCCCCCCCCCCGCTCTCAGCGACTCTTCGCGCTTACGACTCTCCCCCCCCCCCCCCCCGGTCAACAACTATTCGCTAGAAACCTAAATCCGCCACTAACGGTCCCCTCCCCTCCCCCCCCCCCCATGAAGAAGAAAAAATCCTGGCTACGTGCCTGCGCCGAGCAGCCCTGGTGAGGATATCGATGTCGATTGTCGCTATCGATACGGACATTGTTCGATAGCTCGGGTCGACACTTACATTCACAATTGATGCAACCCTGGCAAGGATATCGATGTCGATTGTCGCTATCGATACGGACATTGTTCGATAGCTCGGGTCGACACTTACATTCACAATTGATGCAACCCTGGCAAGGATATCGATGTCGATTGTCGCTATCGATACGGACATTGTTCGATAGCTCGGGTCGACACGTACATTCACAATTGATGCAACCCTGGCAAGGATATCGATGTCGATTGTCGCTATCGATACGGACATTGTTCGATAGCTCGGGTCGACACTTACATTCACAATTGATGCAACCCTGGCAAGGATATCGATGTCGATTGTCGCTATCGATACGGACATTGTTCGATAGCTCGGGTCGACACCTACATTCACAATTGATGCAACCCTGGCAAGGATATCGATGTCGATTGTCGTTATCGATACGGACATTGTTCGATAGCTCGGGTCGGCACTTACATTCACAATTGATGCAACCCTGGCAAGGATATCGATGTCGATTGTCGCTATCGATACGGACATTGTTCGATAGCTCGGGTCGACACTTACATTCACAATTGATGCAACCCTGGCAAGGATATCGATGTCGATTGTCGCAATCGATACGGACATTGTTCGATAGCTCGGGTCGACACTTACATTCACAATTGATGCAACCCTGGCAAGGATATCGATGTCGATTGTCGCTATCGATACGGACATTGTTCGATAGCTCGGGTCGACACTTACATTCACAATTGATACCTGATAGGTAGCACTGACAATTAATTAAACATACCCTGCAACACACACGAATGATCTGCATCGCGTGTCTCAAGACCCGACTCATTTATCACTTGCAAGTCCGCTGGCTCGACTTATTAGAGTACCACTGTGCTCTGATCCGCCTGTAGCACACGCACATTCGGCTCAGTACCGTGTCTGGACTCCATTTCGCGGCCCCTGCGGCGGGCCACCGCATAGTTCGCCTCGCTGCGCCGGTCTGTGGCGTACGAATAATGCGATCCGGTGACGACCGCACCCACCGCAGGCTTCAGGGACACAGTGTGGTCTTACTCACACATCACGGCTGATGGGCCGCCGGCCGGTACCACGAAATTAAAAAGACGGCTATCTCACAGTTTGTGGCTCATGGCTCGTGAGTCACGGTGCACGGCTCACGGCGCGTGATTCAAGACTCACGATTCAAGTCTCACAGTCATGAGTCAAGTCTAATAGTTGACTACTCACGTCTCAAATCTTACAAATTAGTCACAACCCACAACTCACATCTCGCAACTCATAACTCACATCTAACAAACCACAACTCACACTCAGACTAACAACTCAAAACCCTGAACCCACAACTCACAACTCTCATTAATGTCCTGAACGAGCACTAAGTCCACGTGAGACCGGTGCACAGTGGGCGAGAACGGACTTTTAGCGCGACACGGCGTTTCTGCTTCAATTTACGGCATCGGTTTGAACATGTAGCATATCAATCGATAGCTGATGAATCAGGGAGCTCAAAATATGCACTTTCTTTTATCTGGGTTTAACCCGGCATTGACCGGGGGGGGGGGTCAAATATTGCCCGCGAGACGCGCAAGGCGGCATTCGAAAGCTCTCAGTGACTCGCATCTAACGCTTACTCGAAATTATGGAATTCAGGCACATATTAAGTCAAAGTCGGGTCAAAGGTCAAAATAGAGGCATTTGAGTTTATGGGCCATACTTCTCATCCAAAGCCCCATGATCACCCAAAATGCTCCCAAAGGTACACACATCCCGCATGAGCTAAAGTGAGATTCTTGGCAAAGGTCAAGGTCATGGTCAGGTCACAAAAAAGCAATATGCGCAGAAAATCTACGAGTCTTGCGACACATGTTTTATGGGCTATTGTACACGTATAATTCGAAAGTGATAGTCATTTTACTATCTGACCTCATTTAAGTGAAGTTAGTGTTAAGCTCAGCTCAGATCAAGATCAGGTCACATAAGGTCAAAATTTGAAATTTATAAATATAAATACAAAAGGCATGTTTCTAGACCGGTTTTGTCTCAGAAATACAGTGCTGGCCTTTATTTGTCTGTATCGTGGTTCTCCAACATATATTCCGGTTTTTGGAAAATGTTTAAAAGTTTTATTTTGAGGGCACCTTTTTAAACACAATATTTTTTGAATTTTTTGGGGTAAAAAAGCAAAAATTTCGCAAATCCGAGATGGCCATTTTGAAAATGGCCCTTTTCATTTGCTATATTTAGACTTATCTTTAAAAAATGGCCTTTGTACGGCCAGTTAATTAGGGACAGCAGAGATCCGGGCATTGTAATACAGCAGAGTTAATAGTGATGTACACTATACAATAAGCTCCCAAATAAAAGCGCAAATATGCACAATGTTTCTTTTAATAGGCACAAAGTATAAACTCTAACGCGGCAGAAAAATATTTCATCAAAGCGGAGAACAGTGGAATGAAAATTGTAGGATTAACTCAAGTTTTGATTTTGTTGGTCAGCCACTTCAAATAAGATACCTCACTTAAATGGAATGTTTCACCTTTGTATTGGTTTTGAACTGAGATAGCCATTATCTTTGGCCGTGATTAAAATGCCGAAAATACTAAGGTCATTTTCCCCAAAACTTAGCCGTTTTTAAGCAATTTAATTTCCCATTTGCGAAATGGGGTCTAGGCTAGTGCCGCCGCTGATTGGCTGACACTTTTTCAGCCAATCAGCGGCGGTCTATAGCTCAATAATGACGTCATCATCCCAAATTTAAAACCTTAATTTGTATAAAGTTAAGTGACTTTTCGAGAGAAAAAATATCACCATCGTTTTCAGCAGCACTTACTTCATATTTTCGACTACAACCAGCGTATATTTGACAACTTTCAGAAAGGTGAAACATTCCCTTTAATGTTAGAATATAAAATTGCTAATTCACACGAAAAGGTCACATATAGCTATTTCGGCCTGCTGATGATTTGTATTTTAAAGAAAAAATACCACAAAACCTCTACAAAACGTTCTTCGCCTCACATTAGCATATATTCATGCGATGAGAATGAGGCGCGCCATAGCAATATCGGCTGCTGAACAATAGTGTGTGTTTGAAGACATGGTGCATAAAAATACACAAATTTATTGGCGAATCGGTCTTATACTTTCATCCTATGGACATTTTGCTTGAAAATGAGCCGTATAAAATAGCCATTCTTGAAATTGTATTTTTCACCCCATGTCGCGCTAGCAGGCCGTTGTCGCCCACTGTGCGGTAGCTCCACACCCTTGTAGACGCCCACGGCATGATCTGCGCTCATCACGACACCTCTCTGCCCGTGACGGGAGCTGCCCGGTCTGCCCGGTGAACGGCGGTGGCCTGACCCAGCGACCTGCTCTGGCGATGCTTATCTCAGTGATGTATGGTGCATACAGGGCTGGCGGCACTAACACCGGCCTGTTAGTCATCCTGAAGGCCACACACCCGCCCGTACTGAGATGTGATAGGCGATGATAGCCTTGGAGAGAAGAGTGGGTTGTCTCCGAAGATACGTGTCATTGAACTCGGTGGATTGAACTCGGTGGACTCGGTGGACTCGGTGGATTGAACTCGGTGAACTCGGTGAGCTCGGTGGATCAGTGAGCTCCCAAACAGCCGTCGCTAAGCTCTTGGCACAAACTATTCCCATGTTCGCTACTGCATCCGACGTAAAGCTGGACACATTGTTTACAACGGCAGGGATTCGTAGTTGGATGATGTAGTGATCTTCCGTCTCTCACGGTTCGTTGGAAGGTGTAGAAGGCCCAGTAGAGACCAAGCCCAGGAAAGTGTATAAATTATCATGAATTTCCGGTTATTTTGCATTATTTAGCCTCTAACCAGCGTGCTGTGACGCTCCCGTTCGGGGCGCGCCGCCAGAGACTGTACCGACCCAGGTCAGCTGCCAGTCGGCCCGCGGCCGGACGGCGGCGCGGCGATGGCGTGCCGACCGCCGCGCCAACCGGTAGCCCCGCCCAGCACGCAGAGTGCGTACGGCCTCTGGCGGCGCGCCCCGAACGGGAGCGTCACACCACACTGGTTAGAGGCTAAATAATGCAAAATATACGGAAACTCATGAGAATGTATACCCTTCTCTGGGCTTGGTCTCTATTGGGCCTCGCTCCTTGTATTTGTGGAGGACTGGGCCGACCATCTGAACTCGAAATTTTACATTCCAACGCAAGGTTCGCCCAAAATTTGCCAAAACATAGTTCCGTAGAGGGGGTCGGCGGCGGCCGGCGCTGCGCGGGCGGGTCGCGATGGTCGATCAGGCGTTCACAGGAGCGGGGGAGGTGAGCCGTACGGCAGCTATTGGGGGCGATTCACTATCGCTGGTGATTGTTGCTTATATCAACAGCATGAGGTTCAGCTATCAGTTGGGCATAGACATAGACATATATTAAGGCCATCCACGATAAGCTCATGGCTATTACGGCCCCTCGTCGGTGGCTAAAGCGGCGGACATGAGAAGTGAAGAAAAAAAAAAGCCAACACGCACACACTCACACACACTCAGACATACACAGTACACACCACAGTGGCCGACCGATCAGGTAACTCCTCCGCCGCCGCGCAGATGGCGCTTTAGGCGTCCCGCAAACAGGCGCACCGGGAGTCGCGTCATGGCTGACCTTGACCGCAGCACTATCAGGTCGTGGTCCTGTCGCGTGGACCGCTGGCGAGTCTCGGACACACGCACGAGCCCGCCAGCCAAGATCTCGGGCTCGCCTGAGCGCCACACTTTATGTAATAATAATAATGGAGGTTGTTCTACAGGTTGTAACGAGCTTGCACATATGCCATTTGCAAGCCTCTTTGCCCTAACGTAAGCGGTAGCATCGGTCATCCGAAAAGTTCCGAGATTTCGACAAAAATGGCATTTGCAAAAAAAAAATACAGATTTTAAAAAAATATATCTGAAATCCTCATGGAAGTAAGTTTTCGAATGCCATGACTCGCATCTTTTGAGCCCTCCGACACCTTCCAACTAACCGTGATCTCTCCGGCCGAAACGGTGTCAAAGTGGGAAAAACGTGGGACAGAAAAGTCATGGGGTTCTTTGACACATAACCCATCCTTATTCAAGGATTAATATTGAATAGTTTATCGCAACCTCATTTGAAACACTGCGTATGTGTAAAGAGCAGCACAACGGTGTCGATTTTTCAAAACGATGGAGGGGGGGGGGGCGAACAGGGACGGATCCTAGGGGAGCCTATAAGCGTCATGGCTTTACCGAAACCACCGAAATCGGCTGCAAATTAACACATTTAAAAGAAATTCTAGACAACTTGTACAAAGGAGAGTATTTTTTAATCAATTCATAATGCAATTCAATTCATAACAGACGAAATCTCCAGAGTTTTGAAATTCTGTCGGACGGACCCTCAAACCAACGTTTTTGGCCGGTCTGCATCCGCCAGAAGGTCCGAGTTTTTACTTTATCAGAAGTTTGGTTTTCCACGGATCACTGTGAATGAAACTTGCATGTTTCAGGTAATCTGAGGCCAGGGATGAAACTGTTTCAGGAATGAAACCTGCATGGTTCAGGTAATCTAAAGCCAGATTACACAGACAAGGGCGGATCCAGAAAAGCTAACAAGTTGGTTTCGGGAACAAATCCCAAAAACTCTCACATAAAATTCACCGCATTTCGCCTCTTTAAACATGAAGGTGATTTAATCCACGTTTGACCGAGGGGGGGATATTGCCCCCCCCCCCCCCCTAACGAATTTTAGCAATACATCAAAAACCAACACCTCTATTAACGCGAAACTTTGGGTACCTTCTTCTACATCAGTTGTACGTCTTATGTGCAAAAATGAAGCAGTTTCGTCGAGAAACATTTGAGATATAGCTAATTTGGTGACGTCACTACACACGAGTTTCACGAACAAATCAGCTAAACTTTAACAGGCCATATAAAGGCCATGTTTGGATACAAATGCAATAAAAAAAAACGTCAAAAGATAGCAAATGACACGGGCTACAAAATGGCTATCTCGGATTTGTGTAAATATTGGATTTTTGACACCAAAAATAAAAATAAAAGTTTTTTAGAACAAATTCCCCAAAATAATTTTTTCCCAACATTTAAAAAAAAACTGAATACATGTTGGAGAAACACATATGTATAATATCTAACCCAAATGAAGCCATACGTCATAAGCATACGTCAAATCAGCCAATCAGCGCTAGGCGTCACAAAAGGATACTCGTTCAGACTTCTAGGACTCCGGTAAGTCAATTTTAATTAATTAAGGGGTTTCTATGAAGATGTGAAAGCTTTGTCTCAAGTCCATTTTCGAGCATGGACTACAACTTGGTTATCTCAACTCAAAACACCATGTTATTAAAGGTGAACTGCTTCCTTTAAACGAGATCAGATGGTAAAATGACTATCACTTTCGCATTATACGTGTAAAATAGCCCATAAAACATGTGTCGCATAACTTTCGAAAATCTACGCATAGTGACCTTTTGTGACCTGACCTTGACCTTTGCCAACAATCTCACTTAAGCTCATACGGGATGTGTATTATATCTTTGGGAACACTTAGGGTGATCATGGTCGCAATCAAAGGCCTTGGATGGAAAGTATGGCCCATAAACTCAAATGCCTCGATGTTTTACATTTGACCCGACCTTGACCTGTTAAGTGACCTCAATTCGAAAATGTCGAGTGTGCTTTACATGCGTCTCATTCAGAGCTTTCGAATGCTGCCTTGGGCGTCTCGCTGCGAGTATTGGTTCCGGAGATAACGAGGGGGCAATATCCCTCCCTCCTCCCCCCCCCCCCCGTCAATGACGTTCGGCTGAGACCCCGGCCAAGCGCGGGTTAACAAACTTTTCTTAGTGAAAGCTGCGTAGATTTTCTTTTGAAATAGGAAACGTGTAAAAAAAAATTGCCGATTTCAGGCGATTTGGGAGGCTTGGCCGCTTTGCCCCCTCTTGGATCCGCCAGCAGCCAAAAACATTGGGGCCCGAGGGTATACAATTGGGGGGGGGGGGGCAGGGTACCATTGGGGCCGAACTCAACATTGGGGGGAGGGGCGAGGGCCACCCCAAAAGTATATAAATCGACACCTATGGCTCAGCAGCATGACGCCAACCTTTTAACCTGATTCTTCCTCTGATGTTAATCGGGTCAACTCGATTGAATCACCAACGATAAAGGTGCGTAATGCATCAGTTAAGTCTACACAACACTGTTGTTAGGCATCCCATATCAAGCCACCTATCATGTGCAAACGAGGGCCAGTTTGCACCTCGCCTTCATTGTTATTACACTGCAGGTATCGTTCGACTCCGCTGGGCATATTGGCCTGCACGGCCCACCGGAGTCGAGGCCTGATATCTCCCGACCGCCGGCACCTCGGGGGGTCTGGGGCGCAAGGTCACTGCAGCGCTGCCGTCGGCGGGGGAGGGGGAGGGGGGGGGGGGGGGGTACAAGCGCAGAGCGGTCCCACCGCAGGGTGTCGACGAGGCTTCGGTAGATTACGCGGTGGCAGGAAAACGAGCAGCTATCGGCGAGCCTTTTCCTTGACACGACCGGCAGCCAGCAGCCAGCAGCCAGCAGCCAGCGGGGCAGGGTGCAGACTGCAGATGTGAAGTGATTAGTCAGCGCTCACGGTAGATAAGCCGCCGGTCTCATGTGTCTCTCAGCCGGTCTCATGTGTCTCTCAGCCGGTCTCATGTGTCTCTCATATGCTGACATCAGACAGTGGTGGCGGAACAAAACACAACCTCCTAGTGGTGATTCTGTCAACATGCAACAGCAGCGTAATTTGCAGAGAAAGACAAACTGAAATGCACGCTAGAACATACCTATTGTTGGAGTCATGTGATACACGTATAAATAATACTGAAATTGTATATTTCTCCATTGATGAACCGGTATGCAATGTCTCAGTTCTTTTTGTATTATTCTGATCATATAATGATCAATCCATTGCACGACTTTCTAAAGCAACCAATCACACATTGTTGCCGATTCATCGATACGTGAACAATTCAACAAACTTTTAATGAAGCTTTGCGCAGTGCACACTTTCCTCCCTACTGGCCCATGGACCCGAGAAAATCCCTCGCCCACACGCCAACCACTCTGCAGTCTGTACAAATTCTCCACTTTCCCGAATACCTGCTGACATGACAGGGCAGCATTAGCCCGGCCCAGCATCGCTTGTTCCACCCCACGCCATACCTCCGGGTCACGTACGAACCAACGGCTGCTCCGTACCGCCTGTCTCCGATCACAGTCGGGACACAGACCCGTCACGAACCCGTCACGATCCGACAAACACCGGACGGAACACGGGCCATCACCGGGCAACCCTCTCACGAACGTGGGAGAGCTTTCGCCGCAATCCGGCCGACTGACTACCGCGCCGCGCCGCGCCGGGCCGGGCCGCGCCGGGCCGGGCCGGGCCGGAATACGCCGTTACACGTCAGTCACTGTCGAGGTGTCGACACGTGGGGCGCCGCTGTAAGGCTTCGTTCTATCGCCGTGGTCCAGGCGATATACTGTGGTCACGCAGACACGAATGACGTCATAATTTGGCAGTATGGCGGACAGCCGAGTCGGTCCCGCCACCGGACGCATTCCTCAACTATTAACGCAGCCATGGGAAACAGGAAACGGACAAACAATGGGATGCGGCTAAAAGCGGTCGTAATTATTTTGTCTTGATTTCGGCCCAGTTAATCGGCTGATCTGGCATTTCCAGCGTGACGGAACGGTGGAATTATGCCAAACACTGAAATCCTGCGAGCCGCACCGTCCAGCCATACTTTCAAGTCAATCAATGAGTCCATACTTTGCTTCAGTGCCGCACATTCACGAGTGAAGGCGAGCACGAAATCAAACAACTTGTTGGAAAATGGAGCTGGCTTAGGTACGTCTTAGTTCACCTACATTGCGATTAAAAGCTCCGCTCTTTTATCACCACTTAAATCTAAGGAAAATATTACACAAAGTACAAAAATTCGCTCTTTGTACACCCGTCAATTGCATAGCACCTGACGTCAGGAAGCGTCCCCTCGGCGTGATGGCTGTGCCGATGAAGCAGAATGCCATTCTAAAAGGGTGCCACAATCGAACCAACAGCTGGCTGACTATAGCAACAGCTGGCACAAAATGCAGCACAGCTGCAACGAATGCAGAACTGAAGAAAGCTGTCCCTGCAGCCCGGTACGTATAGTCGCCTGTGCCTGCACGCCTTCAAATCACTAGACTTTGCAGCGTATCATGCAGTGACGTTGGCGACTACTTTACTTCGCATCGTTCGTCGTATGGCTGTCAGCTTGAAATGGGTCCAATGTCGGTCTCCAATCGGGGATCACCTACTCAGCACTGGCAGCTTGGTCACGAGTGAGCGTGAGTGGCCGCGACAGGTCAGCAGCTGACCCAGCGGAGTGAGTGGCGGCGACAGGTCAGCAGGTCAGCAGCTGACCCAGCGGAGTGAGTGGCCACGACAGGTCGGCAGCTGACCCGGCGGAGTGGGTGGCCGCGACAGGTCAGCAGCTGACCCGGCGGAGTGAGTGGCCGCGACAGGTCAGCAGGCCAGCAGCTGACCCGGCGGAGTGAGTGGCCACGACAGGTCAGCAGCTGACCCAGCGGAGTGAGTGGCCGCGACAGGTCAGCAGGTCAGCAGCTGACCCGGCGGAGTGAGTGGCGGCGACAGGTCAGCAGGTCAGCAGCTGACCCGGCGGAGTGAGTGGCCACGACAGGTCAGCAGGTCAGCAGCTGACCCAGCGGAGTGAGTGGCGGCGACAGGTCAGCAGGTCAGCAGCTGACCCGGCGGAGTGAGTGGCCACGACAGGTCAGCAGGTCAGCAGCTGACCCAGCGGAGTGAGTGGCCGCGACAGGTCAGCAGGTCAGCAGCTGACCCGGCGGAGTGAGTGGCCACGACAGGTCAGCAGCTGACCCAGCGGAGTGAGTGGCCGCGACAGGTCAGCAGGTCAGCAGCTGACCCGGCGGAGTGAGTGGCGGCGACAGGTCAGCAGGTCAGCAGCTGACCCGGCGGAGTGAGTGGCCACGACAGGTCAGCAGGTCAGCAGCTGACCCAGCGGAGTGAGTGGCGGCGACAGGTCAGCAGGTCAGCAGCTGACCCAGCGGAGTGAGTGGCCACGACAGGTCGGCAGCTGACCCCACCCGGATGTCAGAGTCGTCGCACAGCAGGACAACTGTCGACTGGTTTGCTTCCTTGAAGTTACAGAATTGAAGACACGCGATAGTGGTTTCTTGGCAACCGAATGTTACGATGGATGTAAGATGCAAGAACATGCATTTCCTCAAAATCGCAAATTGTGCCAGTCGTGGCTCCTCGCTGGACCGATGTATATCTACAGGGTGAAATCAACACGGCAAGCTGCAATATCCCCACGAGGTGTGGCGAGTGATAACCAATCAGCATGTAACAGAGAGATGGCAGCACGGATACGACTTGTAGATGAGACAGGGCGGAGTAATTTACGAGGAGATAAAGGGATATCTTCCCTCTGATGTCACCGCCACAAGTGACTATTGTCTATTGACATCATGCTGCTCGCAGCGACCACCAGCGTCTAGACCCTGACCACTACACCCCTACACCCCTACCCTCAGGACGGGGACGGGGACGGGGACGGGGACGGGGACGGGGACGGGGACGGGGACGGGACGGGGACGGGGACGGGGACGGGGACGGGGACGGGGACGGGGACGGGGACCCCACTGCAGCTGGTGACTGGGTGGCGACAGGACTGTACGGTGACTGAATACTGAGCTGTACTGGTGACTGATCTGTACTGATGACTGATCTGTACTGGTGACTGGGCTGAACTGATGACTGATCTGGACTGGTGACTGAGTTGTACTGGTGACTGAGATGGACTGGTGACTGAGATGGACTGGTGACTGAGATGGACTGGTGACTGAGATGGACTGGTGACTGAGATGGACTGGTGACTGAGATGGGCTGGTGACTGAGATGGACTGGTGACTGATCTGTACTGGTGACTGATCTGTACTGGTGACTGAGATGGACTGGTGACTGAGATAGACTGGTGATTGATCTGGACTGGTGACTGAGCTGGACTGGTGACTGATCTGTACTGGTGACTGATCTGTACTGGGGACTGATCTGTACTGATGACTGATCTGCACTGGTGACTGGTCTGGACTGATGACTGATCTGTACTGATGACTGAGATGGACTGGTGACTGATCTGTACTGGTGACTGATCTGTACTGGTGACTGAGCTGGACTGGTGACTGAGCTGGACTGTTGACTGGTGACTGAGCTGGACTGGTGACTGATCTGTACTGGTGACTGAGATGGACTGGTGACTGATCTGTACTGGCGACTGATCTGGACTGGTGACTGATCTGTACTGGTGACTGAGCTGGACTGGTGACTGAGCTGGACTGGTGACTGATCTGTACTGGTGACTGAGATGGACTGGTGACTGATCTGTACTGGTGACTGATCTGTACTGGTGACTGATCTGTACTGGTGACTGATCTGTACTGGCGACTGATCTGGACTGGTGACTGATCTGTACTGGCGACTGATCTGGACTGGTGACTGATCTGTACTGGTGACTGATCTGTACTGGTGACTGAGCTGGACTGGTGACTGAGCTGGACTGGTGACTGGTGACTGAGCTGGACTGGTGACTGAGATGGACTGGTGACTGAGATGGACTGGTGACTGATCTGTCCTGGTGACTGAGCTGGACTGATGAGCGGACAGGTCGTATCCTGCCGCCAGTCCCACTAACGATCAGTGTACACCAGTCACAATGGATTTCGGCGACCGCGGCGGCACGACAGCAAGCCAATTACCGCACAGAGACCACCGCTCTCCCCTCCTCTCCACTCCCCTCTCCATCCCTCCCTGCTGCGCCGCTTCATGGGCGACGCCGTCACCCAGCAAGCTGACTAACGAACCACAGACTGCAGCACAGGATACGTCACAACATGGACAGTGACACTGACGCGTGACGGCCGGACGGCCCACTGAAGCTGCACCCACCGAGGGGTCACTCTCTGGGACCCCTTCTGAGCAGTCTCCAGACCTCACTAGAGCAGTCTCCAGATATCTCCTGAGCAGTCTACAGACCTCTTCTAGGCAATATGCAGGCCCCTACACTTCTACAGACCTCTCGAGACGGCGTATGCACCGATCTGGTAGATGCATAGCCATAGCCGATACATCGCCGGTTGCTAGGCACCGTGCCGCCACCGACGCGGCGCTGTCTCGCGTCGGTGTCGTTGGGGACCGATGGAGACCGTCGTGCGTCGGAGACGGCTCGAGGCCGTGGGAGTGGCCGCGTGAGTCATCCTGCATCGATTCCGCCCGCCTGGCTGCCGGTGAAGCCGACCACCGTCGACGGGGCGGGGCGGGGCGGGGCAGGGCGGGGCGGGGCGGGGCGGGGCGGAGCGGGGCGGGGCGGGGCGGGGCGGGGCGGGGCGGGGCGGGGCGGGGCGGGGCGGGGCGGGGCGGGGCGGGGCGGGCGGGGCGGGCGGGGATGGAAGGGTGGCGAGGCGGGGCGGGGCGGGGGTGGAAGGGTGGTGGGGAACAGACATGTGGTCACTGGTCCCACGTTCACACCGTGCAGCGGCACATCCCACACCGCGGAAATCACCGCCTCCTCAGCCGGTGAGAATGTTCCCCGTGTGGTGGGACGACTGACGGCAGAACCGACACTTGTTCAGACGGCCCCGACACTTGTTCAGACGGCCAGTTCCGGCTCCCGACAATTATTCAGACGGCCAGTTCCGGCTCCCGACACTTGTTCAGACGGACAGTTCCGGCTTCCGACACTTGTTCAGACGGACAGTTCCGGCTCCCGACACTTGTTGAGACGGGCAGTTACGGCTCCCGACACTTGTTCAGACGGACAGTTCCGGCTCCCGCCATTTGTTCAGACGACAGTTCCGGCTTCCGACACTTGTTCAGACGGCCAGTTCCGGCTCCCGACAATTATTCAGACGGCCAGTTCCGGCTCCCGCCACTTGTTGAGACGGCCAGTTCCGGCTCCCGACACTTGTTCAGACGGCCAGTTCCGGCTCCCGACAATTATTCAGACGGCCAGTTCCGGCTCCCGCCACTTGTTGAGACGGGCAGTTACGGCTCCCGACACTTGTTCAGACGGCCAGTTACGGCTCCCGACACTTGTTCAGACGGCCAGTTCCGGCTCCCGACAATTATTCAGACGGCCAGTTCCGGCTCCCGCCACTTGTTCAGACGGACAGTTCCGGCTCCCGCCATTTGTTCAGACGGCCAGTTACGGCTCCCGCCACTTGTTGAGACGGCCAGTTCCGGCTCCCGACAATTATTCAGACGGCCAGTTCCGGCTCCCGCCACTTGTTCAGACGGCCAGTTCCGGCTCCCGCCATTTGTTCAGACGACAGTTCCGGCTCCCGACTTCGGTTCAAACGCCGACTCCACCTCCGGAGGATCCAGTTCCAGTTTCCGGCTTCGGCTTCGGCTTCGACTCCGGCTCGGGCTCGGGCTCGGGCTCGGGCTCGGGCTCGGGCTCGGGCTCGGGCTCGGACTCGGACTCGGACTCGGACTCGGACAGTCTCCACACAAACTCGGTCCGCTCCCCGTAGACTCCGCAAAGTCAAAGTAGCAAAAACGGCGGACAGCTGGTCATTACGGCGTGACAGGGCCGCCGTCTTCCGAACACGCGGCGGCGCCCATATGGAAATCCGATGCCGTGCGGTGGCCGACGTCCGGGCGGCACCGAACGCACGCACACTACGCTAGCGGGCCACCGCCAGCCAGCCAAGCAGAAATCCGGACATCCAGGATGTGGTGCGGCGGCGCCTCAGGCTCTGGCGGCCTCTGGCGGGCTGGCTGGAGGGATCGCAGATCGGCATGCTACAGGCGGCTCACAGTGGGTTATCGCAAGGCGGAGTGACCGCGACGACACAGAAGGCGTGGTCGTGTCACGGGATAGAAACGAGGAGCTAACCCAGGTGATGGTCATGATGATGACAGCGTGGTAGGCAGCCCCCATGGCAGGGGCGGACCGACAGACAGACCGTGTTGTGATGCGGGTGGAAAGTGCGGTTAGATGCGGGCTGGCTGTGCTGCCCGGTCGTGGAGCAGGTTACTATAACACTTCCCGGGGCATTGACACGCGCTTCGGCGAGCTGGGAAGCCATAGAACGTCGGGATATTTGATGCCGGCGACGAACGTTCGCGTGGGAACGATTAGGTGCGGTTCTGAAGCCGTCTTAGTTCCTAAAACCCCACAGGGTCTTCAGCTCCTGGTTCAACAGGTTCTTGTGAGAATTCGAGAAGTGTTGGACGGTAAATTACTGAGCCCAGACCATCCATTTCAGTTTTAACATTATCAAATGGTCACGGTCGGACGAACACGAGTGCATACCTAACCGTGTACCCTAGCACAGATACCCGATGCACATGTCTCATGGGTACGATGCTTAAGCCAGACAAACAAACAAAATATTCCTATCACGCCAAACCATGCTGTAAGCCAATCTGCCACTTGTCACTGAGTTGCCTTTGGACATCTCTGTTGCGCGTGCCGTGGCACCGATACACGTTTTCGCACAGCGATACTACCTTTTACCACCGATACCACCTTTTCACCTGCAGCCATAAAACCGAGCCACCCGCGGCGGCACTGAAGGATCTCGGCGAGACAACGCCCTCCTTTTTCAGAAGAGCGTCACAGGAGCGTCCCCGCTCGGCTGGGCAGACATGACGGTCACCTATCGTCCAGTCGATACAGCCCGGTCAACTACTGACGTCAGAGCTCTAACGGTGTGACAACACTCGATCGAGGATACGGGGACACAGGGTGCTCGAGCGACCCGTATCAAGGGTACAGGGACACAGGGTGCTCGAGCGACCCGTATCAAGGGTACAGAGACACAGGGTGCTCGAGCGACCCGTATCAAGGGTACAGGGACACAGGGTGCTCGAGCGACCCGTATCAAGGGTACAGGGACACAGGGTGCTCGAGCGACCCGTATCAAGGGTACAGGGACACAGGGTGCTCGAGCGACCCGTATCAAGGGTACAGGGACACAGGGTGCTCGAGCGACCCGTATCAAGGGTACAGGGACACAGGGTGCTCGAGCGACCCGTATCAAGGGTACGGGGACACAGGGTGCTCGAGCGACCCGTACCAAGGGTACAGGGACACAGGGTGCTCGAGCGACCCGTATCAAGGGTACAGGGACACAGGGTGCTCGAGCGACCCGTATCAAGGGTACGGGGACACAGGGTGCTCGAGCGACCCGTATCAAGGGTACAGGGACACAGGGTGCTCGAGCGACCCGTATCAAGGGTACAGGGACACAGGGTGCTCGAGCGACCCGTATCAAGGGTACAGGGACACAGGGTGCTCGAGCGACCCGTATCAAGGGTACAGGGACACAGGGTGCTCGAGCGACCGTCCCCGAAACAGCTGCCGTTCCTTTCTCTGCGAAAGGCCGTCAATCAGACATTGTTGCACAAAACCCCGCGGAATGGTGTGGTAGTGGCAATATTGACGCAAGAAGTTAGCTGGGTTGATTCCAAGTTACCGTCAGTCGAATTAAATACGAAAGAAATGGCGTACTCTCTGCTTGCCTCGCCCTGCCGAAAATGTTTCTCGCAAGTAGTTTACCAAGTAGACTACTAAGAGCAGAGGATATTTGCACTGCGCCGGCCAGGAAGAGTGATTCAAAGAACGGGCAAGATGGTTATCGACACGAGGGAGTAAATCCGGAAACTCTCACGTTATATTTCGGCTGGGCAGGGTAAAAACCACAGCCGCTAACAATTGCAGGTCTGGGACACAACGTTCCGTAACTTTTACACGACTTCACTTGCTTTCAAACACCGATCTGACACGATATCTGCAATTCGTGACCATACTCCTACCGTTACATCTCACGATGGCGGATGTCCTTCACTGTATACATAATTACTTCAAGACAGCACAAGTTATAGGTTAAACTCATGGACACAGCATGCCACATTCACTGATGTTCAGGGCAATCACTTTCCAAATTAGCTTGAGGTGACTGATTCGGAGTGATGCTGAAGCCTGCGACATTAGCATAATAATAAGAATTAACATAATAAGTAACAATCGACCTGTCTTGTTGAGTCACAATGTGAAAATTTGGAGACTAGGGAAAATTGCCAGTCGATTGCCACCTTTACTGCACAGACGCATCATTTCGCAACGACCGACCGACCACGCAACAGCCTGTTGGCACGAATTAATGTTTGTCGAAGTATCAAGTAGGTATGCAAAGAAAAAGTTTGAATAAACACTGCGCGTCATTCTGTAGGTACCAAAAATAGGCTTGTCCAACCGTATAGGGGTCATTGCCCCTCATTAACCCGCGAGTTACAAGGGGGGGGGGGGGGTATTTACTACCCCCCCCCCCCCCACACACACACACACACACCTCCCGTTATTTTACAATATATCCTAAACCAACATCAGTATCGTCACCAAACTTTCAGTACCCTCTCTAACATCAATGTTACACATGTTGGCCAAAGGAAAAAGATGAGGTTATGATAGGTCAACTGGGAATTACGTCAGAGTGACGTAATGTTCTGCGATTTGTGTTGAAAAATAAGAGTTTGCGGAAAACGCTGTCAAAGGTACAATTTAAGATAAATTCAATTTTCATATATCACATGACTGATAATAGACTTGGCTATCAAACTGCTATCTCGGATGTTCGAGTTTTATTGAAATTACACATTTGAGAAATCCAAAGACAGTTTTTACAATATTTTCAACAACAAAAAACATTATCAAAAAACGGAATCTATGTGATCGAGACGTATCCGGTGATTATGTGTACAAAATGTGAAGTCGATTTCGTCAAAGATGACTGACTTATGACCTTTCAAAGAAAAAAATCGACCACCTCTCGGCTCTCACAGCATACAAAATGCATTTCCGTTTTTACTTTTTATTTCTATTGATATGGAACAAACAATGTTCTAATGTCATTTGTCGCGTTCTAGACGAAAACAAACCCATAAGCATGTGTTACAACGACTAACTACCTAAATCTGCATTTTGACCTCGTGACCTCGGATGACCTTGACCTGTCCCAAGGTCATCAACAGCTTAGAATGGTACTTAGAAGTGTCAGACACGAATCATACCGATTTATATACTACTAATGCGTTTAATATCGCAATTATTTTGTATTTGACGTGACCTGTGACGTCATCGGTGACACCGAGGTTCACAATATTAGGTTTCCATCGATCAATTTTCCAGGGCTATCGAATGCCGTTTGAATGTTAAAATCGGTCCAATAGTTCCGGAGATCCGAGGGGGGGGACAATATATTTGACACCTGTCAGATAATGCCTTTATCGATCACACGCAATATTGGTTATTCAGTTGTCACTTGTGCATACCGCTGATTCGGACATATATGCATGATTCGAGGCTGTGAAGGAGTTCTCGTCAGCATTCGGTCACGAGCAATGGCAGTGGTGAAAATCGATTGTCGGGTTCCGAGACGGCAAACAGCATTCATCGACTCCGACGTCAGACGCGACCACGGTCAAGTGTCTACGGTCTATCCGGCACTCCCCCGGGGTTTCCCCATTACCCAGATATCTTCATCCGACATGATTAGCGGTCATGAATTGATAGCTCGTCAGCTCCTCTTACCTTAGACATGGTGATCCAGTGGCCCAGCGGTGATCCCCTCCGCTGACCGCCGCTCGGGTCAGCTGTGGTCAGAGACCGGGTCAGGCCGGCTCGGGTCGGGTCGGTCGGGTCGGTCGGGTCGCTGGGTCGGCGCCTGCGGGCACGGCGCGGGTCAGCGGCGCTCTGCAGGGTCACGGCACGGTCGGCTCGGCGGCGGTCCCCGGCACGTTCTGGCCGCCACCGCCCGCCTCTGCGCCGCCGTCACAATCAATACACCCGGCGCCGCCACGCACATGCGCCGTGGCCAGGAGGGGCCGCCCGGCCGCTCCCGCCCCCGCCCCCGCCGCGGGCCGCCCCGCCCCGGAACCAGGGCAGGGGTGGCCGCAGCAGGGGAGTTTTTGTGCCGGGACACACTGCGGCTGAACGCTAAAAGGCCAAACGCGAATGAGTTGAGTAGGGAAGGGGAAGATGGAGCTGACGCGGTCTGGTCGCGGCTGGACGCAGTCAAAACATCAACTACATCCATCGCTTCCGAGTAGGTTGTAGAACACACTACTTTGGTTTCCTACACAAATACCTATTCACACAAAGGATGATACCTGCTTAGGGCAAATCAATAAGAACGAAATGTTGCATTGTGTTGCCCAACAGCAGGGTGTATAAGTCAGACAATACTGCTGCTACAACGTGCTTCATACATGGCGGGTGCACTTTTAGTTAGCATTTCGGGGAGAGACAACCAGCCACCATAGGTTTTGAAGGGCTTTCAAAGACTATGAAAGCCATAGAAATTTGCGATCACAGACACGTTATATTTGAGACTATTTTAGCTGTCAATTCATTTAGTCTTGAATATCCTCGTGGGTAGACCAAATTATGTGGGTGTCTAAGTAAAAGTTGATATTCACTCATTGTGCAATGTGCATTACAAAGGATTATTATTTTCCTACATTTTCCGGAGTGATCGCAAATCAATTACCTACAACTGGACAAAAACCACCCAGGGGCAACACAGGCCACAATGAAGAGAAAAAAATGTTCCGTGAAGTAGAAGTAAAACTAGATTTCGACGCTTGATTGTCCATGTCCAAACGACATTTAAATGTCGCGTCGTTTCCAGTCTTCGGACACAGCATCCGGCGTCCGCTGCGCCACTGGGCTCTATAACCGAGGGAAACGACCCTTAAAAACAACATCAGCGCGCGCGCGGTGCAGAGGCACCTGACGGCGGGCGGCGGGGGCGGGCGGCGGGCGGCAGGCGTCGGCGGGGGCGGGGGCGGCTGGCGGCGGGTGGCGGGCGGCGGGCGGCGGGCGGCGGACGGCGGACGGTGGGCGGCGGGCGGCGGGCGGTGGCGGCCGGACTGGAACTGGGGCAGTATGCTCCCCCAGCCGTGTCGCCGCGCAGCCACCGGTCACGTGACATGGAGCCCATGGCCGACGGCGCTCCACCCGCGCATCCATCCTCCACCCGGACGACGGCAATTTGACTTGAATATTACGAGTGTAATGCTATAATCTTTAATAAATGTGTATTGCAGCCGAAAGAAGAAATAAGCAAACAAAAGGACACCACAAAAATACGCCGGTTGGTAAACGGTTGGTAAGCCCGTCCCTATTTACAATCCAGAGACCACCCACGCCCATGTCCATCCCAATCACACCACCCATGCCCCGTCAGGAACATGAGCCCTTGGTGCGTCTGGTGCATTAATAGGCATTAATAGGCATTAATAGTGCATTAATCCTACATATTTGACATCGAACACATGGGCGGATCCAGAGAGGCAAGGGGCCATGCCCCCCCCCCCCCAAACCGCCTGAAATCGGCGCAAAATTGATACATTTCATGATAGACAAGAACATCTAAGCAACTTTTACTAAAGAAAGTTTGTTTTAAATCAGCTATCAATGCATAAGCATGCGAAATCCGATGAGTTTTCAGAATTGTGTGAGACTTTTTTGGGATTTGGCCCCCAAACCATCCGTTCTGGATCCGCCAATGATCGAACGTACATTTGCCCGAAATTCAACACATGCAATCAGGTCAAGGTAGGAGAAAATGTCTTCTCTTCTTCCATTAAATTGCTTGATATCTCAACAAAACTAAATGGGTCTTGATATGAAGTTAAGGTCTCCACTGGCGGATCCAGCCTCTCTCCGGGGGGCATCTTTTTGTGGTAAAAAGGTACCCCCATTTCCCCCCCCCCGCAGATTTGGGCCGGTCACCTTATTTTGGTATTCGAGCTGAAGAAATTCACTTCAAATTCACAAAAATTGATTTTGTGGATTTGTTTCCACAAAATCAGTTCCACAAATTCAGAAATCAATCCACAATCAATCCCACAAAAATCAGAAGAAAAAAAATCAGTTTATTTTTATTTTGGGAGTAAAAAATACCCAAAATTTCGCAAATCCGAGATTGCCATTTTCGAGAGAATGTCATTTCCTTTCTTTTAACGTTTTTTTTATTTGCAATTTGCTTCAAAACTCTATTTTCTACAATTGTTCAAACATTTATAGTTTTTCCACCAAACATGGCATGACATGGTGTCATTAAAACGTCATTATCTCACCAAGTACTAAATAAAGTTCATTGGAATTTGGTGAGAAGACGTATAATTGATGCAACATAAGGTACTAAAAGTTTGACGTTTATATCTATCATAGTTTGCAAGTTATTGTGAAAATCCGGGAGGGGGCAGATTCTGAAAATTTTGATTTTGGGATGAAAAAATATTTTGGGTGGTTACAATTTCCCAAAATCAAAATTTGCAAATATATTCCAAAACCGGAAGATATATTGGAGACCCACGTATGGACGATGCCCCCAAAACAAAATAAAAGCAATATCTATATTTTTGACTGACTTATGTCTCCCAAGTCGTTGCTATTTCCTAACACGCCCGCCAGCTGTATACACTTGGGAAATATGCCAACGGGGCTGCTTGAATTGCATCAGGTGCGCTGTTTTGTCTATCATCGAAAGAAAGGGATACATATAAACTTCAAATTAAATCACTCCAGAGAAAAATCTTCCGTTTTCATGACGTTTGCTACTAAGATCATTGTGTTTCACGTTCAGTGCAGGGAACACACGGGGGGGGGGCGTATAGGTACTTGTATTGAATGCCCCTACCAGATTCCTGTGGGGGGAGTTTGCCCATGATCCCCCCCCCCCCTGTCATGCCGCGAAGCGGCACGAAATTTGCAGTTTTTGACTGTGGATAGCTGGATTTTGACTGCTGCAAAGACAATTTTTACGATTTTACGATACGGAACGGAACACGCGGGGGGGGGGGGGGCATACTTGTATTGAATGCCCCCCCCCCCACCACGATTCCTGCGGGGGAGGGAATTTGCCCCTCATGCCCCCCCCCCCCCCCTGGATCCGCCAGTGTTCCCACGCCCCTGAGCAGAAGTGACACTATATATTTTAATCATTCCGATAAATAACATCAGCGACCCCCCGTAACTCTTCTCGCTACAT
>JAXIVJ010012579.1:0-39910 GCA_036785665.1 Chirona hameri
AGGTAGGTAGGTAGGTAGGTAGGTAGGTAGGTAGGTAGGTAGAGTAGGTAGGTAGGTAGGTAGGTAGGTAGGTAGGTAGGTAGGTAGGTAGGTAGGTAGGTAGGTAGGTAGGTAGGTAGGTAGGTAGGTAGGTAGGTTAGGTAGGTAGGTAGGTAGGTAGGTAGGTAGGTAGGTAGGTAGTAGTAGGTAGGTAGGTAGGTAGGTAGGTAGGTAGGTAGGTAGGTAGGTAGGTAGGTAGGTAGGTAGGTAGGTAGGTAGGTAGGTAGGTAGGTAGGTAGGTAGGTAGGTAGGTAGGTAGGTAGGTAGGTAGGTAGGTAGGTAGGTAGGTAGGTAGGTAGGTAGGTAGGTAGGTAGGTAGGTAGGTAGGTAGGTAGGTAGGTAGGTAGGTAGGTAGGTAGGTAGGTAGGTAGGTAGGTAGGTAGGTAGGTAGGTAGGTAGGTAGGTAGGTAGGTAGGTAGGTAGGTAGGTAGGTAGGTAGGTAGGTAGGTAGGTAGGTAGGTAGGTAGGTAGGTAGGTAGGTAGGTAGGTAGGTAGGTAGGTAGGTAGGTAGGTAGGTAGGTAGGTAGGTAGGTAGGTAGGTAGGTAGGTAGGTAGTAGGTAGGTAGGTAGGTAGGTAGGTAGGTAGGTAGGTAGGTAGGTAGGTAGGTAGGTAGGTAGGTAGGTAGGTAGGTAGTTGGTAGGTAGGTAGGTAGGTAGGTAGGTAGGTAGGTAGGTTGGTAGGTAGGTAGGTAGGTAGGTAGGTAGGTAGGTTGGTAGGTAGGTAGGTAGGTTGGTAGGTAGGTAGGTAGGTAGGTTGGTAGGTAGGTAGGTTAGGTAGGTAGGTAGGTGGTAGGTTGGTAGGTAGGTGGTAGGTAGGTAGGTAGGTAGGTAGGTAGGTAGGTAGGTAGGTGGTAGGTAGGTAGGTAGGTAGGTTGGTAGGTAGTGTAGGTAGGTAGGTAGGTAGGTAGGTAGGTAGGTAGGCAGGTATGTATGTATGTATGTATGTATGTATGTATGTATGTATGTATGTATGTATGCATGTATGTATGTCCCCCCTGGTACAAATAGGGGTAGCCAGGAGCCTGTTACAAATAGGGTTAAACCTATTTGTAACAGGCTCCTGGCTACCCCTATTTGTAACAGGGGGGGCGGATTCCGCCTCCCCCCAGATATCTCGAGATCTACCCGTCCGATATTCAAAAATGAAATGGTGTTTGGTTCCTATCAACACGATCTACATCAATAAATAATTAAAAAAATATAAATTTTGGATAGGGGGGCAACAGGGGAGCAAAAACGACCAATTTTAGTTGTATTTTTGATCCAACATAGCTTTCATGTTTATCGACCGATTTTAACACAACTAATAGGAATCGATAGAGATTGAATTGGAAATTGATATATGACGGTGACGTTTGAAAATTCAAAATCATATGCGTGTGCAGGTCACTCAATATGGGGGTGAAGTAAACGCGTAATAAAACCATTTTTTATGGGGGTTTTTTGATAAATGAAATGGTATGTGATTGAGACATTAGAAAAACAGTTATAAATCATATTTTTTGCCATAGGCTGGTACCAGGTTACTGAAAAAGGGGGTAAAATTGGGAAAAGTATTAACCGCAGACAAGTTGCTACCCAGCACTATCAATATGTTACTGATCATAGATAGTTCCTTTTTGCATGTTGTTCTTCATCATAGGCGTGTCCAGGATCCAAACTGGGGCGGCGCAAGACCCTTTTGATAAGTATATTATCCGCTATTATGATACTAACTAGTCAACAGTGACTATTTCACTTACAACTTCAATTAACATTGCTTACCCCCTTTTTACCCTACCTGGACTCGCCTATTATCTTATAATCGTTCGTAGAGTAGCTGTGGTGCGTGTTTCATCCGAAAACTGCAGTATGTTATGTCATTGTACGCCCATGCCTCTCAGTTTCCTTGCAATAATATGACCCCCTTTCTTCCATTCCTGAGCGCGCCTCTGCAAAAAATGACTATTCCCTTTTCTGGTCTCATATGTGCATATATTATTATAAGCTAAACGTATATTGCGCCGTTATCGCTGGCATATCGTCATTACCATGCCAGTCACCCCCCTTTTCATGTTCCTGAACACGCCCCTGAAACTCTATATGTAATAAATTATGCAAATAATGGAAGCAGAAGCTATCTTTTACATCTTGATAGCTATAAATGCCCCTACATTGCTCTATTGGCTTCCCGCCAGGCATTGAATACTTCCTAGAACCCCCCCCCCCCCCTTTCAAGCCCCTGAAACCGCCTCTGCCATGCAATTTTTATATTTCATTAACATCAACTAATTTTCACTTGTTGCAATCACCGTAAGCCGATGTAACTCCTTCATACTTGATGCAGTTAGGAAGAAACCGTGAAGATCGCATTTCCGTATTATCGCCAAATGTCGCCTCCGAACCCACCCAAAACTGTGCCCTGGAACCACTTCTGTTCAGGTTAAGGACTCAAAATTTGGCTCCAAATGCGGAGTTCAATTGTATGAAAAGTCCCAAAATTGCATGGGCCTACTCCCAGCCGTTCTGGAGATATCTGCGAAAAACATGAGGGGGGGGGAATCCGTCCCCCTGTTACAAATAGGGTTAAAGGCGCTTTGAGGCGCCCCGTCGTTTGACCTTGAAAATGACCTTGAAGATGACCTAGAATGCCAAAATAAAGGTTGTTTTCGTAATCAGCTTGCCCCAATTGACCTGTAACCAGATTTTGAAGCGAATCGCTACTCGACGCTGAATTCGAATCCGAATCCGACGCTAACTTCACGGACATGCTCCCGCCGGGCGTTGTTAGGAGACTTGGAACCTGATCTTCTCCGCTTCTCAGTCCCATGTCTCCTAACACCTTACCTTTCGTGCGTGGAGGCACTGTCTTTGTGTTCGTCATGATTGATTAATTGTGTTGGTGGTATATACGGCGTGGTTTTTCATGGCAAACACTCGGCTCAAAAAGTGGTTAGAACGCTGTCATTTTATTTTACTGTCAACGTCCGATAATATGAGAACACAAATCCCTTCCGAAAAGCCTGTGAGAGGAATTCGGTCGCTATATTTCAGCTTAAAGTTGGCATGTTATATGGCATTCCTGGCGTTATCGTTCCTGCGTGAGCGCTGCCCCTCCCATCCAGCCTCGTGTCCGGCGCGGTCTGGAGCGTGGTACTGCCCGCCCGCCTCGCTACCTGATATCATCCAGCCTCGTCTCCGGCGCGGTCTGGAGCGTGGTACTGCCCGCCCGCCTCGCTACCTGATACCATCCAGCCTCGTCTCCGGCGCGGTCTGGAGCGTGGTACTGCCCGCCCGCCTCGCTACCTGATACCATCCAGCCTCGTCTCCGGCGCGGTCTGGAGCGTGGCACTGCCCGCCCGCCTCGCTACCTGATACCATCCAGCCTCGTCTCCGGCGCGGTCTGGAGCGTGGTACCCGATTTTTCCCTTTGCGGACTTGTTTTTTTTTTTCTTTCGCTATGCTATTCTTACGTGAAGGACGTGTGAATTAAATGCAAAAATAAAATTGATGGATATTTTCCTCCAAATATCTAATTTTGTCTCCAATTTTACATGCTATTTTATCTACAAATTAGTTATTCGCTTACACCTTTTGACTGAATAAATCTAGAAGGGCACGGTGAACGTCATTTTGTTATCATCAAGGCGTGTTGAATGCTGTGCAGCATGACTTCTTTCTGACATTTGATGACCTTGACCTAAGGTCAAGGTCACGGCGCTAGGTCACCTTTCCAAATTTGACCTACACGGCGATGTTATATAGCTTTGAACTTTTCTTCAAGATAGGAATTCTTTGGTATTCAAATAATTTCGCGATCGTTGTTGATTATAAAGCAAACTGAGACATTTTCGGACTTTCTTTACACCGAGAAGGAAGTTATGAAGTTCCTATTTGACATTCAAATTCAAATGAATTTAAAAGTTGCCATTGATGATCAGGCGTTATTTAAACACAATCGAATTCCTCGCAACAAGGCAAGTTTTAAGATATATAACATCGCCACATAGGCCACAATTGGAAACCTAACCTTGAACCTTGACATTAACCTTAGGTGAAGGTCACCAAATGTTAGAAAGAGGTCATACTGTGCATATCATTCAACGCGTCTTGACGAAAATAACAAAATGGTGTCCATTTTACCGTTTTATCTTTATTCAGTCAAAAGTGATTGGGGAATAACATCTGTCACAAAAAGAACATATAATTACAAAATTTAGCATATTTGAAGACAAATAACCATCAATTTTATTTTTCCTGTTTGAAGGACACTTCTTTACACTTAACGAGAATCAACTCAAAATTGGAAATACATGTGTCTTGGGCGAACAATTAGGAACACGTTTGAGAAAAGGTATCCAAAAAATGTGTACAATTTCGAAAACGTACTAAATTTGGAAATTTTCTAAAAAAGAAACATGTTATAAAACAGCTCATTGCCATTCTAATGACATACATATAATGCATCTATATTGCTTCATAAATTCTCCGCCATATGGGCTGACAAAGATGACCTACACGGTGACCTTATACAAATGTCCGAGGCAATATCTCCTGAACCACTGCTTGCATTCCAATACAACTGTCACAGCTCACTTTAGCGCCCCAGGTTACCACATATTTAGCGCCCCAGGTTACCCTCATTGCCATTCTAATGACATATAATGCATCTATATTGCTTCATAAATTCTCCGCCATATGGGCTGACAAAGATTGACCTACACCATGACCTTATACAAATGTCCGAGGCAATATCTCCTGAACCACTGCTTGCATTCCAATACAACTTTCACAGCTCACTTTAGCGCCCCAGGTTACCCCATATACCAATTTTGGCCATAATCGGTGACATGACGGTGTCATTTTGGACTTCTTTTTTGTTGATTTGTCATGGAATGCCCCAGCTACAAAAGAACACTGGGATAAAAAAAAAATGAACCTAATTACCCTCTTAACCCCATTTGTAACAAGGGGGGCAGATTCCGCCCCCTCATGTTTTTCGCAGATATCTCCAGAACGGCTGGGAGCAGGCCCATGAAATTTTGGGACTTTTTCAAACATATATTTTCACATATGGATTCAAAACTATGAGTTCTTAACTTGAACAGAGGCGGTTCCAGGGCACAGTTTTGGGAGGGTTCGGCGGCGACATTTGGCGATAATACGTAAATGCGATCTTCACGGTTTATTCTGCCTCAAGTATAAAGGAGTTACATCGGTTTACGGTGATTGCAACAAGTGCACATTGGTTGATGTTAATGAAATATCATAAAATTTGCATGGCAGGGGCGGTTTCAGGGGCTTGGAAGGGGGGTTCCAGGAAGTATTCAATGCTTGGCGGGAAGCCAATAGAGCAATGTAAGGTGCATTTATAGCTATCAAGATGTAAAAGGTAGCTTCTCCTTCCAGTATTTGCATAATGTATTACATATAGAGTTGCAGGGGCGTGTTCAGGCGCATGAAAAGGGGGGGTGACTGGCATGGTGATGACGATATGCCAGTGATTACGACGCAATAAACGGTTAGCTTATAATGTTATATGCTGACTCGGTCTGTCTAGGAAAGGACAAATTATTTTGCTTGGTCGAGTTCTTGCATCAGCAGAGCGATATTGTAGGACTTGTTTTTGCTGCCTTGATGCTCGTCGTCCCTTCTATATTGGCAGAACGCAATTTCCTGTCACTTTTGTTTAGCTCCCCTGCCAGGCGACGTAATCAAAGCTATTGCGTTCGGCATGTTACGCAATATCCTGTCCCGTTATAGTTTATTTTTAATTACAATGTTTCAGGCTGATGCATGCCTTCATGTATGCTATTTTCAGTGATGGAGCACGTAACGAATGAGTACTTGAATACACCTACGCACCCATTCTACTATTGCGGTTGCTTGGTATGAAATTATGTATCTTATCAGTGGCGGTTCTTTCATGAGACAGACGAGGCCGTGCCTTACCGAAATAAGCCAAACATATGAAGGATAATGCTATTTTCCCTAAGTATTCAATAGTTTTCAGTCTATTGTATATCACGGTAGATATAATTTTATAATCTGCGTTAAGTAACGTAATCGGTCTCCATCCCTTGTAGGTGTGGAGAGACTTTCCTTTTTTGGGGGAATAAGAGTGATGATGCCCTCGCGATGTGTGGGGAGCCCATCGACGCTATTGAAGGAGGTTTTTTGTGCTCTATATAGAAAAGGACCAATTTCGGACCAAAAGGCACGGAAGAATTCAATCGGAATCCCATTCAAACCTGAAGTGTTCCCTTTTTTCATAGAATGCAAGGGACTTGTTAGTTCAGACATAATAATTTCGGCCTCGAGGTTAAGATTATCATTAGTGTTAAGCTTGTTTGCTACATGATTTGCTATGAATGATGAATCTGGTATGATGTCCTGGTTTAACGAATATTTGTGTTGAAAGATGTCTGATAACTTATTTCTGCGTTCCTGGCAATGCAACTATCTCCGTCCTGGATGTATTGAATGCTCTTTTTGCAAGATTTGTTTTCTAATGATATAAAATATGTTGTATTCCGCTCTCCTTTTTCGTGCCAGGACACTCGGGAGCGAACAATTAGTCCGTCAATCAGTGGACGTCTCAGCTCTTCTAGTTTACTTTTTAATAGGTTTAACTGAGCGGCGTCGTTTTGCTGACCAGAGGCAACACATATTTATTCTGCTTTGACTATTTCAGACGCCAGTTTTGTTTCTGTTGTTCGGATGCGTCTAGGCTTTTGTTTGGAAAATTGAATTGTTTTACCCCGGATCATCATTATCAGAGTCTCATAAAATAAAGTATCGCTTATCGTTAATTGAACTGTTCCATAATGTGTATAATCCTTATACACTTCATCTTTGCAAACGGGCACAGCGTATTGTTTTAGTGTGCTTGTGATGCACATTTTGACTGTATTTATGTAGTTTTCATCCGCTAAATGTGAAGTATTTAATTTTCATACACCGTTTCATCTCTGTTGTTTACTCTGTATCGCTAGTGTAATTGCATTGTGGTCTGTACGATATCCAGTTATAATGTCTACGTCAATCGTTGAGTTTATCATGTTATCACTAACAAAAAAACATATCCAGGCGCCCTGCTTGTATCGGATTTGTTCGTAATCATGTGTATTTACGTTCTTCTGGAAATCTGTGTTTCCACACATCAACCAGTAGCCTATTTCATAAAGCAAAAGAGTTTGTAATTACAAAGAATTTCTTTGTAATTACAAATAATTTTTACACATGTTTGTAGTTTGGATTTCACAAAACCCCAGGGCAGTAAATCTCAATTTACTATTTACAAACTACTTTACAAAGATATTGTTTGTAAAAATGCTTGCAATTGCACATGTTCTATTTCTCAAAGGTTGACGGAAGTGAGAAAATGTTTGCAATTACAAACTTGTAATTCCAGTGGGTCAGGGGTTCTGAATTTCAGAAACTGCATTGACAGTTGACATTGTTTGACTGTTCAGGTTATTTTATTTGTGAGGTTGTTACGTTGCCGAGGTTGTTAGGGTAATGGTTTAGTTATGCCTAAGTATAGCTGCCCAAAACAAGTTATTTCCCGAAAGATTCGAACAGGGATCTCCAGCTTTGAAGTCACAGTGCACCTTACCGATTGCGCTGTGAGGGGCGCCTCCGCGCGGAGAACCCGCATGGCGATAGAATTGCAGCGGTCAACGATGTCTTGTACAATGTGCAGTGAACCTTCTCCCTTTACGACGTAGGAAATCGGCTAGGTTAGGTGAACAAATGGTCGACAAATTCAACGATCGTTCTTTTAAGAGTAGTTCTGTTGTTATGCTCCGCCACCTGGTGAATGGTCAAATTCTGTTTACTCTAACTGCTTACCAAGATGTATTTTTACGATCAGAGTTTGCATTCCGATGAAATGTTAATTAAAAGGTTATTCTCCCTATAACTAATTTTATATTTAATAAAAAAATAAACCAGAATGTAAATATTTGTTAAATTAATTTGTTAACAATCACATTATTTGGCATTAGCATCAAGCTTAATACAAACGTTCTTGATTTCAAGCTTTCTGCTGTACTGACATTTGTGTTTACAATTTTCTTTACAATCGGTAATTCAGAGGTGGCGAATGTTTGTGAAATGTCTTTTTGGGAGGTTTGCAATATTTTCTTGCGTTTGTAATCGCAAACATGTGTAATTACTAACTTCTTTGTGAAATAGGCCTAAGGTTATGTTTATAAGTTAATTCTATAATTTCTTGTTTGTCCCGGACATTATTTTCGCCTACATAATTTAACGAATCTTCGTCTGGCTTCATCACAAAGTTAAAGTCGCCTTCGACTATCGTATATTGTACATCGAATTTTTCGATCATATCGTTTATATTCTTATAAAATATTGGGTTATCATTATTTGGTCCATATACATTAACCAGAAGGTAAGATTCATTAAAGATTTTACAAGCTATCATAATAAAGTTACCACAGTCCGATGTTTTGTCTGCTGTCATGCTATATTGTAGGTTCGAATTAAACAAAATGCTCGTTCCTCGACTACGAGATGAAAAGCAAGAGTGATAAGCTTTTCCATGTCATAAGTTATCAAAATATGGTATTGTTTTCGCTGTTGAATGGGTATCTTGTAGAAACACTATGCTAAATCGTTTACTTCGGATATAATGCATTACATCTCTACGTTTTTCGTATCGCCTAGACCTCGGCAATTCATCGACATAATTGATACTTTATCTGTTGTACTCATAATTATGCTAGATTAAGACAACTTGTCGAGCAAAGGAGGGGATAAGCACCAAGCAGTAGCCACTGTGTGACCAGAAGAAGCCTACGCCACCCTGGGGCGCGCGACCTTGGACAGTACGTCAGTTGGATAGTTGGTGAGTGAGTGAGTGAGTGAGTGAGTGAGTGAGTGAGTGAGTGAGTGAGTGAGTGAGTGAGTGAGTGAGTGAGTAAGTGAGTGAGTGAGTGAGTGAGTGAGTGAGTGAGTGAGTGAGTGAGTGAGTGAGTGAGTGAGTGAGTGAGTGAGTGAGTGAGTGAGTGAGTGAGTGAGTGAGTGAGTGAGTGAGTGAGTGAGTGAGTGAGTGAGTGAGTGAGTGAGTGAGTGAGTGAGTGAGTGAGTGAGTGAGTGAGTGAGTGAGTGAGTGAGTGAGTGAGTGAGAGTAAGAGAACAGCGTGAGGCCGTCTGTGCGCCTGCCGTTGCCGCGGTCCAGGCTGACCGGCTCGAGGATGGCGGGGATGACCGCGCTGGAAACGCCCCGTTTCACAACGTCATTCAGGTAGGTGTGACGTGGATGGAAGCCGGCACTCTTCAGGCAGGGCAGTCCGTAGTGCCCGAGCCGGTCTACCGGACGCTGGCAGAGGTGGCACGCGTGCGGCTCGCACACGGCCACCCCGAGGCACAGCGCCACCGCCACGCGGACGTCTCGACGTCCAGGTGGAGGCCGAGGTTGGGAACAGGGGCGGCCTGCATCCGGCGGCGGTGTGCAGCTGAGCCGCGGCGAAGAGGCGCGCGCGGTGCACCTGGTTGGCCGCGTCGGTGAGCAGGTGGAGTACCACTGTGGCGGCCAGGCCGTCTCAGGCCTGCTGACTGCTGGCAGTTGTCGCGTCCGGAAGAGCGCTGACTGCCAGCCGGTGAGCTCCGCGAATCGCTCCACGGCTGACTGCGGCGCTGAAGGCACCTCGCCGTCAGGGTGGCTCGAATAGATGCGGCGCGTCAGTGGGAGAGGTGCGTGTGTCGACACCAGGTAGGCAGGGCCAGGGTATCCACGGGCCGCACTCGGAGGCCGCCCAGGCGTAGCGTCAGCGCCGCCTGCTCCCACGCGGCCCCGCTGACGTCAACGTTGGTGATGGCCACCTGCGTCTCTGACCAACTCGTCGATGCTCTCGGAGGGCGTTGCATGCTTTGCTAATTCGGATATTGCATACGGGGGGGAGAGGGATCGCTTGGGAAAGTTGTGGCCGACGAGTTTGTTTGTCTGTTGTTTGTCCAAGCGTTTTCGCCTCTGGAGCCCAAACGGGTGGACCGATTGCGACGCGAGTGGCACCGTTCGATGCGTCAAAACCGCGCACAGATGTTGGTCACGATCGCAGGTCGGTCGATCACATGATAAATATTTTGAGGTGACTCATGCTTTCAGACTTCAATGTTTCAATGCTTTCTGAGGGAGGTGGGGCGCGCCCGGACGTCATTCGTGACACCGCTTCTGGCGCCCATCCGGCGATGGCGGCGACGCTCAGCAGCGATGCATCAGGCGTCATCGGATACTGCGATATCGAAGGCGGCACGTAGGAGGACAGCTGGCGTCCGGCGCCCGCAGGCGGCGGGGGCGGCGGCGCGACGCCTCGTGACGCCTCCTCCAAGAGCGCAGACGGATGTCGTTTTGACGGGCGGGGGTCGGTGTGTCCGGCACGTGCGACGCTGACACGGGGTGTGAGGACAGATGATAATCTAACAATAGTTCAGCTGGCACGCAGTGGTAGCTGAGGTAATGGATTTGAGATAGCTAAGGAGAGTCTTGGATCTGGAGGAACTCACCAAAGATACATAGCATGGCTTTAAGATGGGCCGTTTGATAAAGGTCTGTAGCCGAAATATTACAACATAATAATAACATTTTGATAACATTGGATTTTCCTCGCACAAGTATCAAGTATCAAGTATCAACCTCGCACAAGTTCCTCGCATGTGTATGAAGTATGTTCCTCGCACAAGCACTAAACTCCATAAGGGCCGTTCTTGATTAACTAATCTTCTGGATACTTTCAATGTTGGAACAGATAGCTATGATCAGGGTAAACACAAAGAGTGTTTACTTTGCATCTTTTCTCGATTTCAGTAAAGCATTTGACAAAGTCCACGCTAAAAGAATAGGGTTGGAAGATAAAATGCATAGAATCGGGGGTAAGATACTAAATTGAATAGAATTAGAGAGAGCGAGAGAGCGAGAGAGCGAGAGAGCGAGAGAGCGAGAGAGCGAGAGAGACCGGGAGAGATACCAGGAGACACAGAGAGGGAGATACCGGGAGAGAGACCGGGAACGTCAATGTGCTGGCGGTATTGAGTTGCACTATATAGGTGTCGATCCATGCGTCTGAATGCTCAGCCGGATGCTATATGCTCGTATGGTTGGCTGTAATAAGTATTGTGCAAAAAATTGCGCATTGCGGTTTTCCAGTTCTAACATTAGCCATTCAATATTTTTAATTAACCAGAACATGAGTACAGGCTATATTTGCCATCTGCTTACTCTCAGCCGGATGCTCTCCACAATACAATCTTTGTTGACGTCAACGCCTCTATAGGAGGTTATTATATATATATATATATATATATATATATATATATATATATATATATATATATATATATATATATATATATATATATATATATATATATATATATATATATCTATATGTATATATCTATATGTATATATCTATATGTATATATCTATATGTATATATCTATCTATATATATCTATCTATATCTATCTATATCTATCTATATCTATCTATATCTATCTATCTATATCTATCTATATCTATCTATATCTATCTATCTATATCTATCTATCTATCTATATCTATCTATCTATATCTATCTATATCTATCTATCTATATCTATCTATCTATATCTATCTATATCTATCTATCTATCTATCTATCTATCTATTAATATATATATATATATATATATATATATATATATATATATATATATATATATATATATATATATATATATATATATATATATATATATATATATATATATATATATATATATATATATATATATATATATATATATATATATATATATATATATATATATATATATATATATATATATATATATATATATATATATATATATATATATATATATATAGATGATGTATGGATGATGTATTTACTGGAACCACACTTGAACACCACCGCCTTTCGCCTTTCACCCTTTCACCTGTTGGCCTCAGGCCGTCCTTGGATATCTCATGTCCCAAGTAGACGATCTTCTCACGAAAGAGCTCGCACTTCTCCCTTCTGAGACGTAGTCCACGCTCTTGCAGCCGCTGCATGACCGCCTCCAGGTTCGCCTTGTGCTCCTCTCTGGTCCTTCCTGTCACTAAAATATCATCTAAGTAGCATGCCACTCCACTCAACACTTTCAACACTTCATCCATCGTCCTCTGCCACAGACTTGGAGACACTTTGAATCCAAAAGGAAGCCTAGTTGGCCTTAGTAACTCCAGCGGTGTGTTCATGGTCAACACGGCCTGACTTTCTGGAGCTAATGGCAACTGTTTGTAGGCGTTGGCTAGATCGAGTTTTGAGAACGACTCTCCGTGAGCCAGTGTGCTAAATATTTCCTCAGCAGTGGGCAAACGATACGCCTGATCTTTTAAACTCTGATTTACCGTGACTTTGTAGTCAGCACAGATTCTCACGCTACCTCCTGATTTGCGAACAAGAACTATCGGTGCGGCCTAGTCACTTTTCGCCACTGGTATGGTACCCACCTTCCTGGATCTGGCGCTCGAGCTCCTGGTTCACCTGGTCCCGCAGGGCAAACGGAACCGACTTGAAGAACCTCGGCTGCACTCCGGGCTCCAATTCCACCTGCGCAGTCATATCTCGAACCTCTCCCAGTCCTTCTGAAAACAGCTCCTGGTACTTGCTCTGCAATGCGGACAGCGATACTTCATGTACATCATGCGCTTCTCCCTTCTCGGCCTGACCATAGAATATTTCATTCCAATGAAAACGAACCTTGGACATCCAATCTCTACCCAGCAGTGGATAACGACTCTCCACATCCACAGCCAAAACGCTATCTTCAATCACTTGCCCCTTATACCCCACTGTGACAGGCATCTCGCCAAGTATCTTAAGTGGAGTTCCGTCGCACCGACTGAGTCTTTTATCTGTTGGACATAGCTGAGAGTCACGGAACAACTTCCTAAAAAACATGCTGTGGGAAAGTAGTGATTTCAGCCCCGGTATCTAGTTCCATTGTTGCCGGCTTCCCATTGACATGAACAGCGGTGAGCAGCTTACCTCCTCGGATCTTGTGCGTGTGCAGGACTTCGTAGTCCTCAGTACCTGACGAATCAGACGGCGGCGGCTGCTGCTGCCCCACTGCTGTCGCTGCTGCTGTTGCTGCTGCTTCTCCCGAGGCTGCTGCTGCTGCTCCTCTGCATGACTGCTCGATTTATGTCCTCCTGCTGATCTGTGAACTCCCGTTCTACGATCAGTGCGTTTGGCCTGCTGCCAGTTCCTATTTTCTCATCCATTTGGTATTTTCCGACACATCACATCTAAATGCCCTCTCCTGCGACACTTATTGCACACAGTTTTTACATGCCAACATGTTTCTGCATCATGCCCCACTCGACCACATCTGAAACAGCACGACTTCTGACCACTCACTCTGTCCCTCCTGACTTCATGCAAATCTGCAGCCGCGAACACACCGGCCTCCTTAGACACCGCCTCGAAAGCACGAGCATGTTGAACAGCGATTTCAAGAGTCAATGATGGCATGCATAGCAATTCCTTCTGGCAGCGACTATCCCGCAGGCCACATACTAGCTGATCTCTGAGAGCCTTGTCCAAATAATCTCCGAAATTAGCATTTCTAGCGATCTTCTTCAGATCGGCTAAATATTCAGCGATCGTTTCACCTTCCCTCTGAGTGCGCTGGAAAAACTTGTACCGCTCTGCGATTTCTACCAGCTGAGGCTGATAATGTTCCCGAAGCTTTACTTTAATCAGCTCGAATGCTGCCTCTTCCAACGTGGCAGGGCTTATCAAATCCTTGATTTTCCCAAACGCTGTCTGTCCCACAGCTGTCAAAAACAGAGATTTTTGTTTAGTCTCAGCTCGGATATCATTTGCTGAACAATAGAACTGAAAACGTTGCAAGTAATTATCCAAGCTTTCCTCAGCCGGCTCAAAAGTTGTTAACTTGCCATGTGCCATTTTCTAGCAGATCAACTCGTTTGGTACTTCCCTTTAAGTTGCGCTGTCTTGCTGTTTTCTCCAGCGATGTCCGCGAAGTTCATCTCGTCCTCGTCGCCAATGATGTATTCACTGGAACCACACTTGAACACCACCGCTCCCGAGCCGAGACAAACGCTGCGACCCGGCACCGCCGGGACGTTGCCTCGGGCCAGCTGACGCAACTCGCCTTCGAGATGCAAACATAACAGACTTTGGAGATGCAACACACCCGCTTAACCCGCACACATAACTGACACACACACAGCATATATAACAATATATATATATATATATATATATATATATATATATATATATATATATATATATATATATATATATATATATATATATATATATATATATATATATATATATATATATATATATATATATATATATATATATATATATATATATATAGGATTGCAAAATGCTGCTGTAGCATTGCAAAATATATCTGATTTTGAGTTGAAAGCTAATTAAAGACTTATTCAAATTATTGTTTTTAAGTTTGAATTTGATTGTTAATCATTATTAAAGGTATTTTATCCCTGTATTTCATAGTAGTTGACACTTCAGAAACTTGTGACGTAATAATATTGTATCCAATATGCATTTCCCTCACCTTTTGCTATTGTGGCGCAGTGCCGAGTGCTTTGCGAATACTAGCTTGCCTGGGGTTCAATTCATTCCGCCCTTATTGTATTCGAGTTGGTATAGTTTGCATGTTGTTGTTATTCATGACTTATACTGATAGTCAGTCATGCATCACGGATGCTTCACGGATTGCTTCACTGATCAGATCGCTGCTCGAACGCACACTAGTAGCGCTAGCAGCGCTTTCGTTCTCCATGGCAACCAGGTGTGAGCCAATGAAAAAGCCAGAGCGTATTCCCTTTCTGTCTTTTGATTGGCTGACGCCTGGTTGCCATGGAGAACGAAAGCGCTACTACCGCTACTAGCGTGTGCCCGAGCAGCGCTCAGTTTGATCGGAAACGTCAGAGCTTCCAAAAATGCCGCACTCGATGTAAACAATGGTAGGGAAGGACGAGTTTGTCAATGACCTTCATGAAGTACACAAGGTACTTGTTTTGTATTTTTTCCAAACTTACAACTTTGAATTTGGGAATAATTTTATTTAATTCTTAAATTTAAATAAAATAATTTTAAAACCATAACGGTAGTCTAATAAATTGTTGCTAACAAAATCAAAAGGTCATTATTTCCCTTTAAAGAGCGCCAAAACGATTGGTGTGGAGTGTGACATTGTTAGATGACATTGTCAGAGGCGTAACTTTTTGTTTTTCGTTGGGGTTGTAATTAAGTCGACGATCGGGGGGAGGGAGGGGAGGGGGCGAGTAAAAGCGACTCAAGAAACAAAAACGAAAAATGTGCAAAATTGAAAATAGTTCAACACCATATAATTAACATAGGTTTTATTATCTGTTTGATTTTCACAAACAGTTTACAGATGACTGAGTGAAACGCGAGTTATACATGAACTATCGCAACTATCCAATATCCAATTATCAATCCGTTACTGATTGGGTATACAGAAAGATCGCAGTCCATTCTGCACGTACACACCATACAGTCAGTAACTGGATGTCCAGATCAACAGCAACGAAATGAGAGAAAGAATCGCGCGCACGACAATCTACAGCTCACTTAGCATCGATGATTCAGCGCCAGCTTCACATGGAGAGTAAATCAGCAATCATAAAAATATACAAGGCTACATGCAGGTACCTAAATAGTCTTTCTAAGTAATTTTGGGATAATATGTTGTATTGTTGGATTTTAAATCTATTTTATGGGAAACGTGACCAACATTTTAAAGCTTTTCCTTTTCTGTGCTCATATTTATTAATTGTTTTGTTACGAGCGAGCGCTTCGCGCTCGCTCGTCCTTCCGTGGTGTAAGGGAAAAATCTTAATATGAGCTGCCCGGCCCGATCCGGCGCGATCCAGCCCGACACGACCCGACTCGACCTCGCCCGTGCCGACGCTTTTGAGAAGTTCATATCTCTGCAACCGCACGTCCGATTGACAAGCAGTCTTCTTTGCTGAACAGCCCCGTCCAACTTACCATGTTTGGACCAGTGCCGACTGAACGTACCGCGTGAGGGGTGCTGCAAAAATTGTCTCGCAAAAACTCCGCAACGGCTGAGCAGATTGTATGCAAATTTGGTTTGTGGTTATAGACCCCTCAGCCGCCACTTTCTCACAAGTCAGGGATGAGGTGCGTCCGCACGTGCGCAAGTGCACACCCCTATTATATACTTCAGGGACGGCTGAGCCGATTGTGTTCAAATTTATTTTGTGGTTGGGGACCTCTCAGCCGCCACTTTCCCACAAGTCAGGGCCCAGGGGTAGGGTGCCCCTGCACGTGCGCACGTGCTCACCCCTATTCTATATTTCAGGAACGGCTGAGCCGAATGTGTTCAAAATTTGTTGTGTGGTTAGGGACCTCTCAGCCGCCACTTTTCCACAAGTCAGGGGTGGGGTGCCTCTGTACGTGCGCACGTGCAACTTTTTTTTAAAATCTCAGAAACTACTTGCCTGATCGAGTTGAAATTCACCATACATTTCCTTCGCGCTCGCTCGTCATCGCCAACTACGGCGTCTTACTGGTATGTAAATGGCGGGAGGTTAAATGGAACTTCTATCATCCCTATTGTATCATTAGACTCCAACAAAATATTTAAGCCCATTTTGGGCTACATACAATATAGTTAATACTTATACATATACACGCAATCACTTCGTTCCATAACAATGTCAAGCCAAGGAGCGCATAACAATCAAATATTAACATGTTTGACTTCATTTGACCTTGGAGATCATCGCCTAGGGTCATGGAATTTTCACAAAACAGAGTTCCCACAGAACCTCTCCACCCTACAATTTTCGTTATTGTATGTCTTATCGGGGCCTTTATCTCCCCCCCCCCCCCCCCCCCCCCCTCCAGTGCGTGTAATTTTCAGAGGCCCTCCAGGGCGCGTGTTAATAAACTCCTATTCCTCTATACAGTTCTACCTTGTATCTCACGTTCCAAAGAACATAGTAATGCACGTTATTATACACTTCCTGCCTGTGAAACGAAGCTAAGGATCAAATTACTGATTATCAATCAAACCGGGAATCACCCTCCGGTAAAGGCAGGATAACACCAGGACGTCATATGAGTCATATGAGAGCTATCAATACATCGGTGATTACGTGCGAGCGCCTTCGATCTCGCTCGTCCTTCCGTTAAAGGCACTATCTCACCTTAACATTATATTTGAGTTGAGATAGCCATTTGTATGGCTAGGCATTTAAATTAAGTATGGTAGCAGTTAAAACAACCACAATGATCTAATAAAAAAGATATTCGAGTTCGATTTTGATCTCTGTTAAGAATGAGGCCCATGTGTATTTGAATAGGGACTCCTAACCGACAGCGACGTCTATTTACCCAACTAGTAATGATAGTCGACTTGTTTTAAGGTCAGCCTTGGAATATTTTCGTCTTTCATTTCTCGATCCCCGGGTGGTTCGCAATCTAAGCCAATCTAGACACCGGGTGGTTCGCTTTTTCTGCGCAATTGATGTCGACACAAAATTGTGCCATATATTTGGCAGCACAAATGATTTCCCGGTTATTAAAAACAAATCATATGACGTCACCAACCCTACTTTTTGCTTAAAACTAAAAGTTGAATATCTTCCAAGATAAACATTTTTTCAGGAAAAAGTTCACGAACATGTTCAGCTGACCTCGCCTGTTATGTAGACATACAATTAAGTGTGATTCGACAACTTTCACCAAGGTGGGACAGTCCCTTTAAGTAGGGGAAAAATCAGAATATGAGCGGCCGGGCCCGGCCCGTGGCGACGCTTTTCAGAAGCTCATATCTCTGTAACCGAACGTCCGATTGACAAGCGGGCTTCTTTGCTGAGTAGCCTCATCCATCCTATATCCCTGTTTGAGACCAGAGCCGACTCATCTGGGTGACTATCACTGCTCGTTGCGCGTTCCGCGTGGGTGGGGGGGGGGGGGGGGGTGAAAAGTGCCTGCTCGCAAAAACTCCGCAACGGCTGGGACGATTGAGTGCAAATTTGGTGTGTGGTTAGGGACCCTCAGCCACCACCTATCCACAAGTCAGAGGTGGGGTGCCTCTGTACGTGCGCAAGTGCTCACCCCTTTCTGTATCTCAGAAACTACTTGCCCGATCGAGTTGAAATTTGGTGTGGTGTCAGGCAACAGTAATAGGAAAGCAGCACCCTTATGCGTGCGCACTGCCCATACCAACCTCACCATGCATTTCCTTCGCGCTCGCTCGTTCATCGCCAACTTCGGCGCCATACTGGATATTATTGTTATTGAAAAAATCCTTTGGTGATTTTGCGTACCGTTCGCAGTATTTATTTACTTATGCATTTACTGGCAATGTTGGGGTTGTAATATTCATAATTGGGGTTGTAATTTTCGAGGATGCAGTTGTAGCTATAACCCCGAAAGAATATAAAGTTCCACCCATGGACATTGTTAGACAAAGTTGATGCATTTCTGTTCAAACTGCTTACTGATCGGTCGTGATAACCGGTTGTCAGATTTTCTGTCTCAGTCTCTGTAACAAATTATCATGCACCTGTTCGGGCATTAATTAACCATATTTTGTAATGTTTTGTTCTTCGGGTCACTTCAGGTCAGGTCACCAGGTCGCATTAGGTGACCCCATCTCCCCCAAAAATAACGGTCGCGACCAGGAAACTGCTCGGTGTTTGTCCCGAGCAGTTTCAAACTCACATAATTGAATTACGCTTAAGTACCTACAAATCGCTTATCTTGGATTTGTGTATATCTGTAACCTAAGGTCAAGTCGATTCCGTGACCTATTATATGTCAATATGAAAATAGGCAAATCCCTCCCATTCAGAGAATACGCATAACATCAGACCAATTATTTCAGGATCATGTTTGTATAGCTCATTATTCATGACCCTATGCAACTGTTGCTCAGTGACCCCTACAAAGTCATATTAGGTCAACTGAGGTCAAAACAAAACAAAGTGATCCTTCACATTGGAAAAGAACGTTGAAGAATCGCCCGCTCGGTTCCCGATCCCATAAGGACGTTTTACTGGTTTTAGGCACATACATATACTTATCGTATCTAAGCGAAGGTCAAAGATCCCTACTCCAGCTTATTAAAGTTCACCTTTAACATGGGGTTTTGAACTGAGATAACAGATTTGTAGAGCAGATCGAAAATGGGTTGTGTGAAAAAATGAACTCCCTACATTAAAAGGAGATGATCACCTTTTGATTTGGTTAACAACAATTTATTTGGCTACCGTTATGGTATTAAAATGATGTTATCTAAATTTAAGAATTAAATAAAATTATTACCTAACTCAAAGTTGGAAGTTTGGGAAAAATTAATGATCGGAATTTTTCTTCCACTATTGGAAAGCGCAACATCTGGCGCTTTTGCATCAATCTGTTCAACGTGGTTGAATGGGCACTTGTAAACGAATCGCTGACACTAAATAGGTCGCTGTAGCCATGCCAACTGCCAAGCTAAACTGCCGATGTCAATGCACTTTTTTCAAATGATTTTTGATTTTTCATAAAATTGTTGGCACATATTGACAAAAAATAGAGTGCAGGAAACATATTGCATACCTTTATGATAAATAGCAATGTGTAGGGAGGTTAATTTACTGAATTGGTTACCGAATACTTGCTGAGTACCGACCGATATAAGCGTGGATCGCTTATCGGTAGGAAACTGCCAATATCTTTCGGTAGGAATGTTTATATGCAAAATGTGATGAAATTATTGCATATTTTGGCCTCGTCTATCGATTTCAGGTGCTAACTCTATTTTTGTGGCAAGAGGTGATTATCTTCCTTTAAGTAATTTCCACACAGGACTAGTGAGCCCCTTTTAGTAGAAGTTTCATTTCCACGAAACTTGTTTCGGGTCCCCACAACGGTTGTTTAGGTTACAAGCAGCTTGCGTATATATGCCTAAAGTCCGTCGTTATTGTGTGCAATAGTTTCCATATCCAAGCTATACCATATGCATGACGTCATAATTATCATGAAGTTTGTTATGGCCATGAAGGAGAAAAGAGAAACATGCCCATTTTTCGATTTATATCCATCTATCGTCCAAACAAAGGCAAATTTTTTTTTGCTCGAAGTACCCTGTAAAGCGAAATTTCAAGACAACTTTCAAGGTGACCTATTCTCTTTAAATGGCAAAACAGCTAAACACCCCGAGCTCCATATGTACCGAAAACCTACTCACTAAAATCATCATACCCAGATCAATGCATACCCAGCTAAAACACGATGGAAATAAATGGGTTCATACGGTTCCTATGGCCCAGCAAAAGCGAATATTTCTACCGCCAGCAGGCAAGGCTACCGCCAGCGCGCATAGCCCGGTGCAGCCGGGCGGGCGGCGGCGCGCCGCTGCCGCGCGCCGTCGCCCCGGCCCGTCAGTGCCGCCGCCGTGGCGGTGGCACTGACACTGCCGGGTTCCACTGTACACCACTCTCATGTGTCAAAGTGACGTCACTCAACTAGCGTTTCTTCGCACCACCGGCAATGGTGAGACATCTACCGGGCAATATTTGAACCAATAGTTCCCGGAAGGTAGATCTCCTCGGTGTTCTATTTTTGGAGGTCGCAAGCTTGGCTGCCACGACATTGGATGTGGCTGGATACCACGATTTTGGCTGCTGCTAGCTTGGATGATGACGATGTCCCCTACCCGTGCGAAATTTGGATGTCGCAAGCGTTGGATGGTGCTGTTTTGGATGGTACAAGCATTGAATGCTACAACTTTGAAAGCTTCCATATGCACCCAATATGTGTCCGCTTACTTTGTCGCCGGCGTCAATATCGTCGAAATTGTATTCGGAAATCGGGCACATCCATACATTTTTGGCTTAGCAATTCTAACGCGCATGATGGGCGATGACGTCATAGTTTCTGACGTCATTCGCCAGTTAGCCTCCGCCCAGGCTCAGTGCGCCTTACTGCGCATGCGCAGTCGAAGAATCTTAGATGCCAAACCGACCTCAGGTTCCAGCTGAGAGAAGTAAGAAAATGTATTATGGCTGATAATATTAACAGTCAGGGACGGACAGAGATTAAATAGTATTGGAGCTTTTAGAAGAGGCATGACGGCTTGTGTGCCCGATTCCTATATCGAAGATCCATCAGCGCGGCGAAACATGTAACGAAGGTGCTCTTGGAAAATTATGTCCAGACCGAGTGCTATCGGCTGGCCGCATACCACAGGGAGGTTGCAAGTAGCTAAGTCCAAGACTGAGGGTGCCAAATGCCCAGAGGATGATAGGTTGGCGCCGAAAAAGGAGGGCGAAGGAGGAGGGGATGACAGGGAGGAGGCTGCCGGACGCGCCTCAGAAGTCACTCTCGGTTAGACGGGGAGATCTCCTAAAGAGATTCCCGGGCGCCCGCAGTCAAGATATAGGTAAGGTCATCCGCGTAGCCCGCCATCTGTGCCGGCCGATGTTAACTTCAGAAACTTGGTCCGGCGGAGCCCCAGGTTTGTGGCCCCGGATAGAGGTCACAGGTCCGGCGGAGCCCCAGGTTGGTGAGCTCGGACATATGACACAGGTCCGGCGGAGCCCCGATAGGGCCCGGATATTAGGTATAGAGGCCTGTCCCGGGTAGAGATGATAAGTAAAGCGTTGTCGGTGTTACACATAAGCCCTATGTACAAGCTAGCTTCCTTTAAAATAAGTACCGAACGGATTGCGTTAAAAACATATATTCTGGGTGATCCACGCAGCAAAGCGGTCGTTCAGCGGAGTGATAATAGGAATTATTGACGAGGACATTTATTCTACCTGAGAGTTACTCATCCAGCAGGCATCCAGCACTACTGGGAGTGATTTTCGGGGTGCACTGCACAAACCACTATGGGGAGTATGAAAACGGAATGTCTCTAGCTGTGAGAGTGGCAGTGAGGATTACGAAGGATAATGATTAGGCTAAGACCCAGTAGGAGTGGTGAAAACTCAGCCAGGACATCCGGACGGATCATTACTAGAAGGCAAGCAAAACTTAGCAACGCTAGCATACGACAAGTGAGTTTTGGAGTTTAACAGGTGTTAAAGGGGCGGGATAATGGAACGGATGCCCCCAACTTACGAACCGACTTAAGATTGTAAAGAAAGATCTGAATCACGAAGATCGGCAATGGTCACCAGGGCGTCACATCCGACGCTAATCCTACACACCTCTCCGTTGTATCGTCCTCACCCTCTCAGGCAAGAATCTGCCTCCCGTCCTCGAGCAGTGAAGTGGCTTGTGGCTTAGCCAGACTATATGATGAACCAGATTAGTCAGACTCCCAAAATTTAGAGCATCTACCACCATCAGATGTTTTGTACGTGGAAGGGGATACGCTAACTACGTCACCATCACCATATCTATTTCGTCATTCACGCTTGCTCGGATCGGCGCCACGTTTCATTATCCGCATTTAAAATCACATTTCCTATCCAAAATATATTTGGCATCCACCGAACACACCAATATTGTGTGTACGGACACATAGACTTACATACACTACACTATATACACTACATACATACACTCATACCGGACACAATACCGGCGCAGGACCTCAGTCTGAAAGCATGTCCTAATATTCCTCAGAATGGGTGGACGTCATCCGGCATATTGTTAGGCCTATTGTTTGGCGAAGTCCCTGACGAAGTATTCAATACAATTAGGCTATACATTTCAGTATATAGCCGTTCCTTTAGAAAACAAACTAAATACTAAATACTAATAGACAAACAAGACGTATTCCGAATCAGCAGTATCAAACGAACCATCCAAAAATGTTGCCAAGGTTGATGTTATTCACTTCACACGCACCGTATGATCTGACTAGGCCCACACACGGTGACAAAGCCCAGCCGACCGAGCCGAATGGGAGAAGGCGCGACGCAGCTGCGAGAGTGAACAGCAGGCGGCGATGGTCGGTAAACGGTAACACGTGACAGGACAGCGACGGCATGGCACCAGCTGCGGAGAGGGCCAGCCTTGTACTCCGCCGGTGCCTTATGTCGCACACATCAACGACAAGAGGGCCGCTTACTACTAGCAAAATACACGCACAGGCTCTTGAGCTTCCCCGCAGCCAAATAAGACAGTTAGGGCTCCATGTAACTGAAGCTTCCCTTTCTTTGTCCAGTGATGATCCTGCTCCCACTAAGGGGAAACGCAGTGGTGATATTGCACGCCCGATAGTATTCTAAACTAGAGCAGGTTTTCAGCGCACCTGAGTTAATGTCCGGCTCAACAGCGAAGACGGAGCCAACACTACGCCACCGAGCACATGATCAGTGACATGCTAATAAACTGAGGACGCAGTCGTCAACAACGCAGTCGACAGACCTGATGCTGATGACTGCTGGAGCTGCTATACCGATGTGTGGATGAAGTACTACAGTCAACAGCTGATGACTGCCGGAGCTGTTATACCGATGTGTGGATGAAGTACTACAGTCGACAGCTGATGGCTGCCGAAGCTGTTATACCGATGTGTGGATGAAGTACTGAAGTCGACAGCTGATGGTTGCCGGAGCTGTTATACCGATGTGTGGATGAAGTACTACAGTCGACAGCTGATGACTGCCGGAGCTGTTATACCGATGTGTGGATGAAGTACTTCACTGATGAGCCAAAGCAGTGACTGATGAACATAATTGTGTGGACCCGTGGACTGGAGGGTGGACTTCACCGACTTACGACGAAGAACATCACCATAGCGGGTACTGAGAGGGGTTTGTATGGAACATCGGCAGAACTTCGCATCAGTGGACACACATCGCGCTATAATTGTATACAGACGTGACAGGTGTACGAAGATCATTACGTCATGGGCGGTCGCGGAGGCAGCTTGGAAACAATGTAGACCAAGTGGTACCAGCATAGCTAAGCCCAGAGTAGCTCACAATACATCAAAGGATGTGGAATAAACCAGTAATCAGGCAGATGAACGAAGTATCAGCAGAAACAGGAGATGACAGAAGATGTGTTGTACTGTTGGCGAACCATACTGAAAACTAAACAGTGCAGGGTCAGTCCCCTGATCGGTAACGCCACGCAGTGCAGCGAATCAGTCACTTTTGTCATGATGCGAGATCTTCCGGTCTGGGGCATCGCCTGACCACCGCACCCGAGCACCGACAAATAACATCAATAACAACAAAAGCGCAACAAGAAGATGGCTGCTCTTCAGGTCGGGAGCGCCGGACGCTCACCAGATGTTTGCCGAGCGCAGAGTCACATCATCATAGACCTGAGGCGGAAACATGAACCCCATTGTCGGGGGGAATAAAACGCCTTTGCGATTTGCCCAAATCCACTTAAATGAATATGAATGAGTTTGCGCAGCTCGCTGCCGTCCAATACAGTGTCGGAAGGCAGTGAGCGTCGCTGGACACAGAGCGACAGGCCTCCAGCCGTAACAGCTAACACATAACCACGCCGGGCAGCGTCCGTCTGACAGTGAGCTGCCCACCCCTCATCCGTGACCCCACTCCGCCGCGGAACTGTCTCCGGCCGGACAGGGCTCACTGGTCCGCCCGCCACCGACCGCCCTCCGCTGACCCCCGGGTGTCGAGTTCCCAACGGCTCTGTCAGAGTTCTCCCTCATCGCGCCGACGGCCTGCCACCGCCACCGTACGCCGGTCCAGCCGGTGCCGTCGCGACCGGCGCCACTTAGCTGCCCGAGGTGAGCTCGTCCGAGGTGACCGGCTCGTCCTGCAGAGAGGACACGCCCGAGGTGGAGACCGGCTCGTCGGAGGTAGAAGGCGTGGGCGACGCACGGCTGCTACAGAAACTGACGGATATGTTGACTGGGTGGACGACCGGGTGTGACTCGGCGGTGAGCAGCTCCGCTTGGCTGCCCAGCGCCTCCACATGGACCGTCATCGGCAGGTAGATCGAGCCTCCGCTGTGTAACGCGAACACAGACACCTGCTGACTGCGGGTCGCCGCCGCTGCCGCCAGCGCCGCGGGACCAGGCTTCTGGTCGACGGAAGGCGGCGGCGGCCGGCAGCACCGCTTCGGGCCCGCCCCGTCACCCATGTCGTCAGAGAAGCGCTTCTTCAGGCTGGTCTTGAACTTGTACATGAAGGCGGCGCTCTCCTCCGAACTGCGACTGCTGCTTCTCGGAAGGTGCGCCCGCTTCGCCTCGCTCGATTGCTGTGGACCAGGCGCGGTGCGTCAACTCATATACGGCCATTGTGCGAATCTACACGCTTGGGTTAACCTAAGCTATCTGAACAGTGAACTATCACAAGTTAATTATTGCAAGGAAAATAAATTTGTGAATGCGATACGATTTCAGTTTTGAATACATGACTTATTGTGTACGGTGCGTATTGCCCATCCGTTGCCATCTTCATAAAATCTAACTATCTTCATAATAAAATGCATCAGTATCTTCTCAAATCAGCAAGTATCTCCGTCCGGTGGCAAGTCTCCGTCAGCAACTATAAGTGACTCCGTCCGGTGGCCGGCTCTGCGTCTGCGGTTCCGTCGCCCGGGGCACCACAGCACCTGCTGGTGGCAAAGCGGCCCGGCGGACGCCGGCGGCTCGCTGTCGCCAGCAGTAGCGCCACTCACGTGCATCATCTTGTAGAGGCGCTTCTGGTCGTACTGCGGCGGCTCCGAGTCCGGGTAGCGCGAGGTAGCGCCCGGGTCGGCAGGGTTCACTGACGGGTCCAGCGGCCGCGCCGACACCGGCACCAGGTCTGCAAACGACACGTAACCACACGGCCAGTTGACCTGTTCCGACAGTGGCCGACACAACACACCATGTTGGGGGAGTTGTGCAGTAGACCACGTCGTCATTTGCCGAATTCAGATTTCAGATCTGGCGGAGTGATTTTTTTATGTCTTGGTATGTTCTTAACATGATACAAAAATAATAAAAAAACGAAAATTTATCCTACCGGGTTTGGTGATTTGTAGACCATAGCAAACGCCGTTTCGGCGTTTAAATCTCCTGTTATAAAAGTATTGGTGTTATCGTCCGGTAAAACACTTACAGTGGGTACAGTGGGTGATTTAAAGAGTACATTTAAGTTCTTTTAGAGTTTCTACAAGTGTAGGCAAGGTTGTTTGGCAGTCATACGGGCTTAAGTGGTGGGTTTTGGTGGCAATTTTTGCAGGGGCGGATCCAAGGGGTGGCCGCAGCAGTCGCGGCCACTCCACCCCCCCCCCCCCCCCCCCCCCCCCAGAACGGCGCCCCACGGGCTGTCTGTCGCCGGGCGCCGCCAGACGCCCGGCGATGGACAGCCCGTGAGCACGCAGCGTCCCTATGGACCGCTTTGATGCCCTTTTTGGCGCCCTGTTGAAAGTAACTTACCGAGTATCAGGTTCATACAGGTCATGACCTGATCCTTTTGACCCGAGGCGCCCTTCGGGCCAGTGACGGCGCCCTTACGGCCATTGATGACGCCCTTTCAGCCATTGACGCCCTTCCGGCCAGTGACTGCGCCCTTTCGGCCATTGACGGCGCCCTTTCGGCCATTGACGGCGCCCTTTCGGCCAGTGACTGCGCCATTTCGGTCAGTGACGGCGCCCTTTCTTTGGAAGGCGCCCCTAAATTGGCCTGCGGCCACCCCTCCTAAAATATCCTGAATCCGCCCTTGCTTTTTTGCACTTAGGCCAAAGCGCCTATCTACCCAATTAAGGATATTTTATCATAGTAACTGGCGGAAATTGAACACAATATTAAATTGGAATGCGATAGTTTGAGTTTGACGCGATATGCTTATTTACATGACATACATACAGACAACAGTTATTGGTGCTGTTCAAGACCGATGATTGAATGAATAAACTTTGTGATTTCCGGCGGGACATTACAGTGTTGCGAACAATTGTAGAATATTTCACATGCGGCTGTCTTTTCCCTGCAAACTCCATTCAATGTAGAACATGATAAAGCAGGGCGCATCCGATATACATACCAAGCTCTGAGCAGGACGCTATTATTGGTCAAAAGAAGCCTGCTGGATGGAAAGTAGGACAAAATGTAATAAGTGACAACTTACGATAAGTTAAGCTTCATTCTTCATTTGTGTTTCAAACTGTTCATCTTTCATGCCAAGCATAAAGAACGGATCATTTGTACCCTTGTTAGACGGTGTGACTCCCCTGTAAGACGATGTTTCTCCCTGTTAACCCTCGCCCTACGGGAGTTTTTTTTGTTAACCTTTGCCCTACGTGGTGGTGGTGGTGGTGGGGGGGTTGCTGACAGGCCCCCTGTTAACTTCCAAACCAAGCAACTTAGAGCAATGCAGTAAGAACCAGAATGTTGCCTGTCATGAGAGGAATAGAACAGTATGCGATTTTGAGGTTTCAGGTCAACGGGTTACCTTCCAGGTCAAGTGAATAACCTCCGATTTACCACGTCGAAAACAGCGATTTTGCTCTTCAGAAAACCTAAAAATGATAAATTAATCAATGCAAATAAAAAGACATGTTCCTAGACCAATTTTGGCTCATAAATACAGAAAAGGTAATTATTTGTTCGTATCTTGTCAAAAAAAGTCAAAAAAAGTTATAAAAAAAAGACGTCATTAGTTTATTACACTTAGGGAGCCATCACTCAGTCAAAAATAAAGATATTGCTTTGAAATTTGGTATGGGTATTTTCCATGCTTAGTTCTCTTACATGTATTCCGGTTTTTCTGACATCTTTTCAAATTTCGATTTTATGGGGATTTTTATTTTAAAAAAACAGATTTTTTATTTATTTTAGGCGTCAAAGACCCAACATTTTGAAAATCCGAGATTTCAATTTTAAAGAGAATGCCATTTTGTATCTTTGTGGAATTTCGCTTGCAATTTCCTTTAAAACTCGGTTTTCTACCATTTGTCAAAAATTTATCGTTTTTCCACCAACATGCCGTCATCAAAACATGATTGTTTCCCAAACTACTCAACTAATTTCCCTTAAATTTTACAGCTTACGTATATTTGTTGTAAACTCAGCTACAAAAATTTCAAAAAGATGCGCCGCATGTGTAAAAAGTTATTCAAGGAAAACCTCAGGGGGGTTGTCAGGCCCCACCGTAGGGCAAGGGTTAAGACTATATGCATCCTTGTACGAGGCGAGTCCCCCTTGCAAGACCCCGTGTACCTTTAACCCGAGCACTGCAGGGGCTTTGCGCAGAACACGAACTGCAGGGGGGTGATTTCCGCCCCCCTGAGATCTCGAAAACTACGCAACGTAGCGAGAAGCAGAACAAAGCATTTGATAGATTCATACATGTTCTATCGAAAGTATTTCTGTGTTTTTTAAGTCAGGTCAAAATTGAGGTCACCAGAGGTCATCAAAGGTCAAATTTTCCAGTTTTTCCTGTTTTAGGACATCGCTCCAGAAATACCCATATATCTCAGAAACGATGATAGTTAGAAACAAACAGAAAAAAGCAAACGCCAGCCAGTGAAATTTGTAATCGCCGAGGTGTCCTCAGATTTGATCTCAGGTCAATATTTGAGGCTCCAGAGGTCAAAAAGAAAAAAATCCCGTTTTTTTGCTAAATCGTTTTTTGCTATTAACTTTGTACTTAATAAAGATAACAGGAAACTGTTTACGCCATTGTGTTTATCTTGTCAAGGCGCTTTGAATGATATATATGGTGACCATGTTAAGTCAACTTAACAATTTGACCTTAGGTCAAAGTCAAGTGGTGACCAAAGTAAGGAATGTTGCATATGGGAAGACGTGTCTCGACGAGACAAACACATTGATGTCTGTTTTACTTCTATATCTGCATTATGTCGAGAGTTATTGGCAAAAAAGTGATGGTGACCTCGCATGACCTCAAATGACCCAATAGGGGTCACTGAACAAAACTTACACTTGGATCATCAAGAATATCCTATAATAACATGATCCAGAAGTAATTGGACTAGTACCATGCATATCCTTGAAATAGGAAGCATGTGTATATTTCCCCATTGACTTATGGGGAGGTTACGAAATTGACCTGACCTTAGGTCACCGATATCAAAATTGTGAGTTATAAGAATTGTAAGTACTGATGCCCTCATGACATCCTGTAATTTTCAACCTGATCGGTGAAAAACTCTGGCTTTGGCACAACTGCAAACATTTTTGGTGGTGGGGTCACTTGACCTGGTCTGGTGACCTGACCTGAGATGACCCGAGCATATTTTTTTTCTCAAAGTGTGCGCAATTGATGTTCTAACCGGTGTATCAAAACCCAGCGGCGCTGCGCGCCACCGTTTTTTCGCTATCTTTGAAAAACCTGAGGGGGGGCGGAAATCAACCCCCTGCAGTGCGCGGGGTAATAATGTATGAGAGTGTAAGACTGCCCCTTGTTAGATGTTATGTGCTGACTGTAGGACTGTATGTATCCTTATAAGAATGTGTGCACGCTTATACGGTCATATGCATCTTTGTAATACTGAATGTCTCGCTGGTAAAAAGTGTATGACCTGCTCGTAAGACCCTTGTAAAACCGTACGCCCTGCTCTTAGGATCGTATATCCCGCTTGTCAGTCGTTGTGCCACACGCGTAAGACGCTGACCTTGTGGCTGCGGGCCGGAAGCTTGTAGCTCGGGCCGGAAGCCTGACGCCGAGCCCGAGATGGAGACTGAGCCGTGCCACTGGCCGCCGCCGGCGCCGGCGCCGTCGCTGGAGGAGCCGGTCGCGTTGCTCGTGCTGCCGATGTAGCCGCTGGTGCTGCGCGTGTGGCCGCTGGCGCTGCCGATGTAGCCGCTAGTGCTGCGCGTGTAGCCGCTGGTGCTGCTGGTGTTGGACGACAGGTGGTGCGGCCTCGGAGGAAAGCCACCTGCAGGCCATCAGTGGTGTTATTCCAGTACCTCTGGCATCACTGGCGCACAATCCAACGTGCTAAGCTGTTATCCAGGAATACATTGTTATGGTGCAATGGTTGTGCTACAATGTGGCCTTATTGCCTTTTCGTCAGCTACTTACCGAATTAGCTGAACATGCAGTTTAAAATGTGTCCAATTAAACATAATATAGGGATATCCTATCCGTTTTTTTTTTAAATATTAAACTGATTCAAACTTCTTTACAAGGAACCATCAGACGCATTTCGCCTTTGTTTATCTGCGTTACATGAGGAGTTAGTCACCATTGAAAGAAGCGCTATGAATGAAGAGGGGGGAGCTGTGGCTACCTTTGAGGACCAGCTCGACATGCTCGTGCAGGTGGTTCATCAGCCGGGAGCAGATGGGGTCGCCGGGGATGAAGCCTTCGTGTTCCACCATCCATTGCATGGCCTCCCGGAGGCACTCCCGATATCCCTCTTCATAGCGGCTGGGGACGGCGGCCACCGCCGGGCTGCTGCTGCTGCTGCTGTTGCTGTCGCCCTCTGAGCCGCCGCCACCGGCGTCTGCGAGGAGAGAGAGAGAGGGGACACAATGACTAGCCATCCGTTCACAGCGCGCCGCGCGCTTCCGCGCCGCACAACACAGAGGGGTCAGCGCCGTGGGACGAAACCGACTCAGGGTACAGCCAGGGACGGCGGGCATATCTCAGGATAGAAAAGACAGCGGTGTTCGTGATGGCCGACGTCAGATGACGTCAGCTGGCTCAGGTCAGAAGACGTCAGCTGGCTCGGGTCTAGGTGCCGATTCCTGTGGTATGAACTGGCCGGGCTCCACTGCCATCACATATAGGGGGTCTTACCTCGCCGGTGCAACAAAGAATCAGAGGAGCACACCAAAAGCAACGGGTCCAAAACAACCAACGTTAAATTAAAACGTATTTGTAGCTGCGTGGATAGCTTAGATATGCATACAAATGTGTGCGTTGGGTCACTGGCAAATCATAAGGTCATTTGAGGAACGAATGTGCATAGAAAACATAAATGAAATGACCAAATAATCTTGCAACAACTTTGCCTAATCAACTTATATTCAAATATCATCAGAATGCGGTGACACCACTGGCGCATGTGCTCACTCCACGATAGGTGCGTGCCTTGAAAGTGGGAAGAGTACCCCATCGCTGCCGGCACGTGAGCAGCTGCACGTGCCGTCTGACATCAGCAGATCGATCGCCAGCTCAGAGCGGCGGATCGTCAATCTGGCACTGGCTGCAACAGCTCGGCGCCGACCCGCCTCCGTCACAAAATCCGTCATTGTCCTGTCGCCGTTCCGTTACCGTTCCGTTACCGTTCCGTTACCGTTCCGTTACCGTTCCGTTACCGTTCCGTTACCGTTCCGTTACCGTTCCGTTACCGTTCCGTTACCGTTCCGTTCCGTTACCGTTCCGTTACCGTTCCGTTACTGTTCCGTTACCGTTCCGTTACCGTTCCGTTACCGTTCCGTTACCGTTCCGTTACCGTTCTGTTCCGTTACCGCCTCGTCTCATCACGTTTTAGTTCCGATACGGTTACCATGACGTCAACGTTTTGTTGTTATTAGGATTATATCTACTTCCCTTGATCCCATTTGTGTATGAGTATACAAATTTGGGACAACTTCAGATTGCAAGGTCCAAATACAACATTGAAAATAATGTGTGTGAAACTGGCTTAATTCTAGTGATGCAGTGGATACCTCTCCAGCTATTGAAGCAGTTACTATAATGCATTCATTGTTGAAATAATAATATTGAATCACGGCTGAGTAAACTAGCCAAAATTTAGATATATGTTCAACAAAATTCCTTAATATGTTTTGCATTTGTTATTACATCATTCACCTGTTAATAAAAATATGTTTACCCGCCAACCGCATTCAAACTCACATAAAAACAGATACATTTTATTTTGCCTAGAACTAATCCGATGATGACCTCGAGGCAAAATTTGACCTTGACTTTTTGTTAGTTAAGTTTTAGACGAAGACAAATAAAAACAGCACATATGGAAAAGTTGGGAAATTTAGAAGATAGAATATTTCAAAGCCTGATTACTGTATTTCATTTAACACGAAGTCTTTGGCCATTTTCGAAATACGCGTCACCTTAAAAATATCGATACTAATTTTCCATTTTGAACTAGTTTCGGACCATGTGTAGAGGCGGCAAGAGACCAGCGTTCACGAGCCGAGCCGAGGCCAGCGGCGTCAGCTATGCAGCGTGACGTCATCCCTCGTCACGCTGGCTGCGGCATTGGTGGAGGAGGCGTGAGGCGCTCTCCTGCTAAATTCAGGCTGCACATTTAGACACGGCACGCCAGCAGTGGTGTCAACTGCATGGGGCCACGGTCGCAGTCGTACCGGCAGAAATCGATACCTTTCCCAATTCTCAGCCGAGTGGGAAGAGGGCCAGCCGACCGCATGGACTAGTAGGATCAACCAACTAACTTTTAGAAGGACAAGGTGAATCTTTTGAAGGAATTATGAGATTTAGGATTAACCGGAACTGCCATTAGAGGTGCACAAGATCAAACTGATGAAGGCACTGACCTGAAGAAGAAACAAACTGGAGCATAATGGAACACATGTGTATTCCAGTTTAACAAAGAGGTTACTGTTATTAACAATACATCGGTTAAATCATTACTTTTGCTGCTTTGCTTTTTTATACCAAGTTCCGACAAAGCAGATCTTGTTGCCTTAATCTACATATATCAGAATCCCGTTCTGGTCATTTTCCAGAGCTGCCTCAAATGAAGGCACGAGAACCGTCGCAAATGACACCTTTTGGCATACACTGTAATGTTAAGATCGAATAGAAACATTAGAAAGCAGGTGTTAATTATTTATATGCATATATTATATTTATTATCTATGCCGCAGAACCCTGCGGATTAAAAGTGTAATCTCCTGTCGGTATTCACCAGAAAGTAAGTGTTCGAATTGTTTCATATTACAGTGATACTTTCGCGGTAACTTTTGAGAGCGCGATTGTGTTATATAATTGCTTGTGAAAACAAAGGCAACAATAAAGCGCCATTTCCTTACAGATTACAATCTTTAGAGCCAGTTGAATGCAGCACAACTAAGGGAGAATGTTTTCTGAAAATATTGCCTTGCAACAAGATGGCGAGTAAGGGTTCCCAATGACCAATGCATTTTAACATCTTATGCAAATTAACCTCTAGTGGCAGCTCCATGCTTGGAAGGATGGACAGGAAACGTAAGGTGCCTGGCGCAGGCCCCACAGAGCTGAATTAGTTATTTTATGGTTGCTTCCAATATAAAAGAAAATTGAATATCGACAGGATCATTAAAACTGGATAGCTAGATGAATAGCAATGTACAACCTTTACTTGGACCGCTGAGCCTTTTTGTCTTTACGAAGTAACAGTCCAATCACTGAACAAGTTAAATGTTGATTTTCAATACTCCATCTGCTTACGTATTTAAAAATCAACTCATTTGCACATTATCATTCGTGTGTTACCAAATCGTCACAACGAACACCGTCAAACATCTCACTGAATACAGGGGGTCATCCCACAGCACTCCCAAAAACACAGACTACTACTCAAACAAACACCTCAACGACGATGATGAGCATACAGAAGGAAAGAGGGTGGAGAAAACAGGGCGTGAGTCGGAGCCAGACACGCCACTAGCTAGTAGCTACACCCGACCGTCGTTGGCCGAGTAGAAGAGGATGTAGCCGGCCGAGCTCTGCACGGCGCTGCTGTTTAGCCAGCTGACCACAGCTGAACGTTACATCTGTGACACAGCTGACCACAGCTGAACGTTACATCTGTGACACAGCTGACCACAGCTGAACGTTACACAGTGGCGGTACTTCCATTGAGGCACGAGCCAGTCTCTCACCTAAATTAGCCAAACATTTAAAGTATAATCTTATTCTTCCCTAAATATTAAATAATTTTAGTAGGGTTATAAGGAACGAAATATTTAGTAGACAAAACAATTTTCCAAACAGTTAAAACGCGTCTCATTGACATGTTATTCCAAGATGTGTGTTGGTATCGATAGGCCCAAATCAGCCTAGCCATTAACATTAAGCATTGTGAAAATGTGAGCTGTGACAAGGTTCATATAGATGTAGACGCGCGATAATTTAGTGGCCGCGTCCATCGGCTGAGCGCGCCGAATAGTACTACGGCTGGTGCGTGTTGTGACGCCGAGACGGGGGAGAAGCGCGATGGCGGCGGCAAGCCAATTTGACGTTTGTTGTGAGCGCTGTGGATTCTGTTAACTGAGAGTTAATACAGCACGCCGAGCGTTAAAGGAAATAGTTCACCTTGGATTTTTTTTTCAAACACGATTTGATTATATTTGTTTATACAATTTATTTTTATATTGTAAAAACGGCCTTATATCGCACCGATTCAGGACAGAAGGCCGTCAATTATTATTGTTTATCAAAACTATATGCATACTCTCTGAGTCAGAGTCCTGACGTCACGCGAATTCAAAAAATGGTTCAGCCAATCAGATTCGAAAGTAGTCGCGTAAGGATAGACTCGCATTAGAGATGTGCCAACCGGCGGCCAGCGGTTTGCTTGCAAGCAGCAGCTGCAAGCTGATTGGCTCATGATATAGCCTCTGCCCGGACTAGATCAAGCACCATGTGTAGAGGCGGCAAGAGACCAGCGTACACGAGCCGGGCCGAGGCCAGCGGCGTCAGCTATGCAGCGTGACGTCATCCCTCGTCACGCTGGCTGCGGCATTGGTGGAGGAGGCGTGAGGCGCTCTCCTGCTAAATACAGGCCGCACATTCAGACACGGCACGCCAGCAGTGGTGTCAACTGCATGGGGCCACGGTCGCAGTCGTACCGGCAGCAATCGATACCTTTCCCAATTCTCAGCCGAGTGGGAAGAGGGCCAGCCGACCGCATGAACTAGTAGGATCAACTAACTAACTTTTAGAAGGACAAGGTGAATCCTTTGAACGAAATTATGAGATTTAGGATTAACCGGAGCTGCCATTAGAGATGCACAAGAGCAAACGGGATAAGGCACTGACCTGAAGAAGAAACAAACTGGAGCATAATGGAACACATGTGTATTCCAGTTTAACAAAGAAATTACTGTTTTAACAATACATCGGTTCAATCATTACTTTTGCTGCTTTGTTTTTTATATCAAGTTCCGGCAAAGCAGATCTTGTTGCCTTAATCTACATATATCAGAATCCCGTTCTGGTCATTTTCCAGAGCTGCCTCAAATGAAGGCACGAGAACCATCGCAAATGACAACTTTTGTCATGCGCTGTAACGTTAACTTCGACTAGAAAGTAGGCTTTTACTTATTTATATTTATATATTATATTTATTATCTATTCCGCAGGGCCCTGCGAATTAAAAGTGAGATCTCCCGTCGGTATTGACCGTATAAACTAAACCATTACCCAACAACCTCGGCAACGTAACAACCTCACCGAGAAAACAACCTCAACAGCAAAGCAGCGTCAACTATCAAGAGTCTTGTTCGTTTAGGTGGTATGATATGATGTTAATGATGCCATTGTTCAGCTATATTTACGTGCCCGCCTTTGTTGTAACTGTTTCTTTTTTAGTGGGACATAATATGCAGCCGAAACGAATTGTCCCTGGCAAATGTAAAGTTTTCGAAAAGTGCCTGTGGCTATACTTACCATATCGGCTCGTCACTCTAATCATGACCGAGGAGAGATAATTGATTGGACTTTATGTAGCGACAGTGACGACAGCTGTCAATCAATACAAAAAACGTGAATTAGCCATATGCACTAAGTGCGTACTGTTATCCGACTTTCCTTACATCACCACAGTCCTGATGTAGCCAATGGCTTATAGGAGGTACCGCAGTGCGCGTGTGATTGGTGTTACAGATGAAATGCTGTGTTTTAACGACAAAGTATCAATATCGGAGTCTTCATAAATATTGGAGAGACAATGAGTCACGTCAGCTGACCAAAGCTGAACGTTACACCTGTGACACAGCTGACCACAGCTGAACGTTACATCTGTGACACAGCTGACTATAGCTGAACGTTACATCTGTGACACAGCTGACCACAGCTGAACGTTACATCTGTGACACAGCTGACTATAGCTGAACGTTACATCTGTGACACAGCTGACCACAGCTGAACGTTACATATGTGACACAGCTGAACACAGCTGAACGTTACATATGTGACACAGCTGACCACAGCTGAACGTTACATCTGTGACACAGCTGATCACAGCTGAACGTTACATCTGTGACACAGCTGACTATAGCTGAACGTTACATGTGTGACACAGCTGACTATAGCTGAACGTTACATCTGTGACACAGCTGACCACAGCTGAATGTTACATCTGTGACACAACTGACTACAGCTGAACGTTACATCTGTGACACAGCTGACCACAGCTAAACGTTACGTCTGTGACACAGCTGACCACAGCTAAACGTTACGTCTGTGACACAGCTGACCACAGCTAAACGTTACGTCTGTGACACAGCTGACCACAGCTAAACGTTACACCTGTGACACAGCTGACCACAGCTGAACGTCACATCTGTGACACAGCTGACTATAGCTGAACGTCACATCTGTGACACAGCTGACCACAGCTGAACGTTACATCTGTGACACAGCTGACCGCAGCTAAACGTTACGTCTGTGACACAGCTGACCACAGCTGATTGTTACGTCTGTGACACAGCTGACCACAGCTGAACGTTACGCATGTGCTTCATCTGGGGTGGTCTGGGGCGCTGTGACCGACTACGCGGCAATCAAACACAGACGAAAAGAGCAGACAGGGACAGAAAGCAGAGAACTACAATACCGAGACACATTACCTAAAGACATCAACCACCGTGCCGGAGATCGGCTCAGACGGAGACAGGCTGCGGCAAGATCCGGGTACTGGCATCCCTTCACTTCAGCCGGCCTACACATAAACACACACACACACACACACACACACACACACACACACACACACACACACACACACACACACACACACACACACACACACACACACACCCACACCCACACACCCACACACACACACACACACACACACACACACACACACACACACACACACACACACACACACACACACACACACACACACACACACACACACACACACACACACACACACACACACACACACACACACACACACACACACACACACACACACACACACACACACACACACACACACACACACACACACACACACACACACACACACACACACACACACACACACAAACACACAGAGGGCAGCTGAGAGCTGCAATCCAAACAGAGCGTTGTTTTACGGGGCTGCTGAAACTCAGCGATCCAAATTGACTTACACAAAACTGAATGAGGCACCATTCAATGTTGTGCCGATGCAGGGATCCTGCAGGGGCGGCGCCAGGTCAAGAAGTTAACGGGGAGGAGTGGCATCAACGCTCTGTTTAGCCCTATGGAACATTTTACCTGGGAGCCGTGTCAGTTGCTCCTGGAGATAGCGGATATGCTTGATGGCCTGCTCGATGATCTCGGTCTTCTCGATGCGGCCGCGGCCCTTGCGCTGACAGGACGGAACCAGGTGGGACAGGTTGACCAGGCAGTTGTTCATCCGGTCCCGCCGCCGCTTCTCGATGATACGGTGAGAGGTGGCGTCCTGTTAGGCAAGGATACCATTTCATTGTCAGGCATGGATACCATTTAATTGTCAGGCAAGGATACCATTTCATTGTCAGGCATGGATACCATTTCATTGTCAGGCAAGGATACCATTTCATTGTCAGGCAAGGACACCATTTCATTGTCAGGCAAGGCGAGCATTTCATTGTCAGGCAAGGATACCATTTCATTGTCAGGCAAGGACACCATTTCATTGTCAGGCAAGGAGAGCATTTCATTGTCAGGCAAGGATAGCATTTCATTGTCAGGCAAGGATTCCATTTCATTGTCAGACAAGGATACCATTGCATTGTCAGGCAAGGATACCATTTCATTGTCAGGCAAGGATACCATTTCATTGTCAGGCATGGATACCATTTAATTGTCAGGCAAGGAGAGCATTTCATTGTCAGGCAAGGATACCATTTCATTGTCAGGCAAGGATACCATTTCATTGTCAGGCAAGGATACCATTTCATTGTCAGGCATGGATACCATTTCATTGTCAGGCAAGGAGAGCATTTCATTGTCAGGCAAGGATACCATTTCATTGTCAGGCAAGGATACCATTTCATTGTCAGGCAAGGATACCATTTCATTGTCAGGCATGGATACCATTTCATTGTCAGGCAAGGAGAGCATTTCATTGTCAGGCAAGGATACCATTTCATTGTCAGGCAAGGATACCATTTCATTGTCAGGCAAGGAGAGCATTTCATTGTTAGGCAAGGATACCATTTAATTGTCAGGCAAGGATACCATTTCATTGTCAGGCAAGGATACCATTTCATTGTCAGGCAAGGATACCATTTCATTGTCAGGCAAGGATACCATTTCATTGTCAGGCAAGGATACCATTTCATTGTCAGGCAAGGAGAGCATTTCATTGTCAGGCAAGGATAGCATTTCATTGTCAGGCAAGGATTCCATTTCATTGTCAGACAAGGATACCATTTCATTGTCAGGCAAGGATACCATTTCATTGTCAGGCAAGGATAACATTTCATTGTCAGGCATGGATACCATTTAATTGTCAGGCAAAGATACCATTTCATTGGCAGGCAAGGAGAGCATTTCATTCTCAAGCAAGGAGAGCATTTCATTGTCAGGCAAGGATACCATTTCATTGGCAGGCAAGGATACCATTTCATTGGCAGGCAAGGATACCATTTCATTGGCAGGCCAGGATACCATTTCATTGGCAGGCAAGGAGAGCATTTCATGGTCAGGCAAGGATACTATTTCATTGTCAGGCAAGGAGATCATTTCATTGTCAGGCAAGGAGAGCATTGCATTGTCAGGCAAGGAGAGCATTTCATTGGCAGGCAAGGATACCATTTCATTGTCACGCAAGGATACCATTTCATTGTCAGGCAAGGAAGGAGAGCATTGCATTTCCAGGCAAGGAAAGCATTTCAATGTCAGGCAAGGAGAGCATTTCATTGTCAGGCAAGGGGAGCATTTCATTGTCAGGCAAGGATACCATTTCATTGTCAGGCAAGGAGAGCATTTCATTGTCAGGCAAGGAGAGCATCGCATTGTCATGCAAGGAGAGCATTTCATTGTCAGGCAAGGAGAGCATTTCATTTTCAGGCAAGGGGAGCATTTCATTGTCAGGCAAGGACATCATTTCATTGTCAGGCAAGGAGAGTATTTCATTGTCCCCAGGCTCTGAAAAGCTGATGCAGGTATACATCACTCGCTGGTAAAATCCACCTTTGTTTTAACCCTCGCCCTACAGGGGTTCTAAAACGAGCCCCCTGAGGTTTTTCTTTAATAACTTTTATCACATGGGGCGCATCTTGGTGAAATTTGCAGTAGCTGAGTTTACAATAATTATACGTATCCTGTACAAATTTGAAGTGTATACAGCTTTTAAATCGTGACCTATGACATTTTCGTCAAGGTCATGTCAGAATCCAAAGGGCCATTGATCTGACCCCAAAGGTTACTAGTTGACCTAGATGCTCAAAATGGGATGCCTTTGGATTTTACTTATGACAGGCATCACGCTACTTTTTACGGTGTCTCTTTATCTCTCTCCGCTCGTAAATTATACTAAGCGCCCTGTACAATCGCTATTTTTGGACGTGGTCGATCTTAGATCATTCACTTGACCTGGAAGGCCACCCGTTGTCCTGAAACATAAAAATCGCATACTGTTAAATTCTTCTCATGACAGGCAACATGCTGGTTCTTACCGCATTGATTGGTTCTTACCGCAAATGTCCCTCTTTATATAATGGCAGTATTTCGAAGTACTGCGTATTGTCACGTA
>JAXIVJ010012580.1:0-15000 GCA_036785665.1 Chirona hameri
GGGGGGGGGCGGGGCGGGGCGGGGCGGCGCGGCGCGGCGCGACATTAACATATCGAATCGGGCAGATTGCTGCCGCAGCCTGTCACACTGGCGGATCCAGGGGGCGGGGGGGCGGGGCGGCGCGGCGCGACATTATCATATCGAATCGGGCAGATTGCTGCCGCAGCCTGTCACACTGGCGGATCCAGGGGGGGGGGGGAGGGGGGAGGGGGAGGGGAGGGGGCGGGGCGGGGCGGCGCGGCGCGACATTAACATATCGAATCGGGCAGATTGCTGCCGCAGCCTGTCACACTGGCGGATCCAGGGGGGGGGGGGGGGGGGGCGGCGCGGCGCGACATTAACATATCGAATCGGGCAGAGTGCTGCCGCAGCCTGTCACACTGGCGGATCCAGGGGGGGGCGGGGCGGGGCGGCGCGGCGCGACATTAACATATCGAATCGGGCAGATTGCTGCCGCAGCCTGTCACACTGGCGGATCCAGGGGGGGGGGGGGGGCGGCGCGGCGCGACATTAACATATCGAATCGGGCAGATTGCTGCCGCAGCCTGTCACACTGGCGGATCCAGGGGGGGGGGGGCGGGGCGGCGCGGCGCGACATTAACATATCGAATCGGGCAGATTGCTGCCGCAGCCTGTCACACTGGCGGATCCAGGGGGGGGGGGGGGGGCGGCGCGGCGCGACATTAACATATCGAATCGGGCAGATTGCTGCCGCAGCCTGTCACACTGGCGGATCCAGGGGGGGGGCGGGGCGGGGCGGCGCGGCGCGACATTAACATATCGAATCGGGCAGATTGCTGCCGCAGCCTGTCACACTGGCGGATCCAGGGGGGGGGGGGGGGCGGGGCGGGGCGACATTAACATATCGAATCGGGCAGATTGCTGCCGCAGCCTGTCACACTGGCGGATCCAGGGGGGGGGGGGGGGCGGCGCGGCGCGACATTAACATATCGAATCGGGCAGATTGCTGCCGCAGCCTGTCACACTGGCGGATCCAGGGGGGGGGGGGGCGGCGCGGCGCGACATTAACATATCGAATCGGGCAGATTGCTGCCGCAGCCTGTCACACTGGCGGATCCAGGGGGGCGGGGGGGGGGGGGGGGGCGGGGCGGCGCGGCGCGACATTAACATATCGAATCGGGCAGATTGCTGCCGCAGCCTGTCACACTGGCGGATCCAGGGGGGAGGCGGGGCGGCGCGGCGCGACATTAACATATCGAATCGGGCAGATTGCTGCCGCAGCCTGTCACACTGGCGGATCCAGGGGGGGGGGGGGGGGGGGCGGCGCGGCGCGACATTAACATATCGAATCGGGCAGATTGCTGCCGCAGCCTGTCACACTGGCGGATCCAGGGGGGGGGGGCGGGGCGGGGCGGCGCGGCGCGACATTAACATCGAATCGGGCAGATTGCTGCCGCAGCCTGTCACACTGGCGGATCCAGGGGGGGGGGGGGGGGCGGGGCGGCGCGGCGCGACATTAACATATCGAATCGGGCAGATTGCTGCCGCAGCCTGTCACACTGGCGGATCCAGGGGAGGGGGGGGGGGGGGCGGGGCGGCGCGGCGCGACATTAACATATCGAATCGGGCAGATTGCTGCCGCAGCCTGTCACACTGGCGGATCCAGGGGGGAGGCGGGGCGGCGCGGCGCGACATTAACATATCGAATCGGGCAGATTGCTGCCGCAGCCTGTCACACTGGCGGATCCAGGGGGGTGGGGGCGGGGCGGGGCGGCGCGGCGCGACATTAACATATCGAATCGGGCAGATTGCTGCCGCAGCCTGTCACACTGGCGGATCCAGGGGGCGGCGCGGCGCGGCGCGACAGGGGCTAAATAAAGCCCCCCATCCAAAGCTCGACAGGGGCGGCAATAGAAATTAGCCCCCCCAAAAAAATCCGCTGAAACTGGCGATGAAAAATGTGTACCTGCGAAAAAATAACTTCTTGCCAAATAAATATACTTTGTTGTGTTGCCTCATTCGTGTTTCCTCTATTTTGTAGAGGAAACCTGCTGGGTGGCAGAGGAGCGCGTGGGTGAATTTCCTTGCATAGGTACCTATGTTGTGTGGGATACGTCTACTAGTATTAAGTAGGGTAATTAGGTTCAGTTAAAAAATCCCAATGTTCTCCTTTTTGTAGCTGGGGCTTTTTTTGTAGCTCCTTTTTGTAGCTTTTTGTAGTCGATTTTTCTACGACAAATCGACAAAAACGAAGTGCAAAATTGGTCAAAATTGGTATATGGGGTAACCTGGGGCGCTAAGGCGAGCTGTGAAAGTTGTAATGCAATGCAAGCTGTGGTTCCGGAGATATTGCCTCGAGCATTTGAATAAGGTCACGGTGCAGGTCAATCTTTGTCAGCCCATATGGCGGCGAATTTAAGAAGCAATATATATTTATTATAGGTCATTATAATGGTAATGAGCTGTTTTATAACCTGGTGATGTTGATTTTTTCATTTTCGAAAATTTCCACATTTATTAGGTACGTTTTCGAAATTGTACAACTTTTTGGATACCTTTTCTCAAGCGAGTTTCACATTGTTCGCTCTGCTATTTGTACATGTAAGAACGTATCAATTAAGTGCACAAATAAAATTGAGGGATATTTGCCTCCAAATATCCCAAATTTTGTCATTTTACATGCTATTTTACATACAAAATATGTTATTCGCTAATAACTTTTGACTGAATAAAACTAGAATGGTACGGTAAACGTCATTTTGCTGTTCCCATCAAGACGAGTTTAATGCTCGAGTTAAATGCATGACCTCTTTCTGACATTTGATGATCTTGACCTTAAATTTCAAAGTTAGTATTTTGTTTAAAAATTTTGAATCTTTTTGGATACCCAAGCCAAATGTATTTCCTATTTTTGATTTTATTATTGTTAAGTGTAAATAAATGTAATTCACACATAAAAATATACAATTGATGGTTATTTGGCTTCAAATATGCTACATTTTTTCATTTTATATGTTCTTTTTGTGAAAGATGTTATTCCCCAATAACTTTTGACTGAATAAAGATAAAAAGGTAAAATGGACACCATTTTGTTATTTTCGTCAAGACGCGTTGAATGATATGCAGTATGACCTCTTTCTAACATTTGGTGACCTTCACCTAAGGTCAATGTCATGGTTCAAGGTTCGGTTTTCAATTGTGGCCTTTGTGGCGATGCTATATATTTTCAAACTTGTCTTGCTGCAAGTAATTTGATTGTGCTTAAATAACGCTGATCGTCAATGTCAACTTTTTATTCATTTTAATTTGAATGTCCAATAGTAACTTCATAGCTTCCTTCTCGGTGTAAAGAAAGCCCGAAATTGTCTCAGTTTGCTTTATAATCATCAACGATCGCGCAATTATTTTTAATACCAATGAGTTCCTATCTTCAAGACAAGTTCAAAGATATATAACATCGCCGTGTAGGTCAAATTTGGAAAGGTGGCCTTCCTTACGCCGTGACCTTAACCTTAGATCAAGGTCATCAAATGTCAGAAAGAGGTCATGCTGCACAGCATTCAACGCGTCTTGATGATAACAACAAAATGACGTTTACCGTGCCCTTCTTGCTTTATTCAGTCAAAAGTTATTAGCGAATAACTTATTTTTATATAAGGTTTTTCGAGCATGTACAATGTCAAAATTTGAGATATTTGGAGGCAAATATCCGTCAATTTTATTTTTGCACTTAATTGACACGTCTTTGCACGTAAGAATAGTATAGCGAAAAATATAACCTAAGTCCGCAAAATTAAAAAAATGGGGGTACCCTTTAGGTCATATGGAGGCTCCTGGGGCCCGGAAGGCCCCAGTGAAATTACCCCCCCCCCCCCCATTTTGGGAGGTTGGATCCGCCAGTGGCCTGACCCGACCTTAACATATCGAATCGGGCAGATTGCTGTTGATTAACCCGCGCCGTGCCGGGGAGGGGGGGGGGGGGGGGGGGGCGGGCGGGGCGGCGGCGGCGTTTAGACGCCCCCTAAGGTTTTTCGAGGATAGCGAAAAAACGGCGACGCGCAGCGAAGCCGTTTTTGGCACAGCTGTTCGGCCATCAATTGCGCACATTATGTAAAAAATACCCCGGGTCATCTCAGGTCAGGTCACCCGACCAGATCACGTTACCCCACCTCCAAAATGTTTCCGGTCGCACCACAGCCACAGTTTTTGGCCGATCTATTTCGTACTTACAGGATTTCATAAGAGCAAGAGTACCTACAATACGTTATCTCGGATTTTTTCTTATATTGGTGACCTAAGGTCGGGTCAATTTCGTGACCTCCCCATTATAAGTCAATGGGGAAATAATCAAATGCTTTCTATTCTGAGGATACGAATTATATCAGCTCAATTCCCTCTGGATCATGTTATCATAAGCCATTCTTGAAGTTCCCGGTGCAATTTGTGTTCGGTGACCCCTATAGAGGCGGCGAATGAGGTCGCCCGAGGTCACCAAACTTTTTTGCCAATAACTCTTTACTAAATCAAGACAGATAAGTGAAACTGGCACCAATGTGTTTGTCTCGTCGAGGCACGTCTCCCAATGTGCAACATGACCTAATTGGGTCACCACTTGACCTTGATCTGAGGTCAAATTTCTAAGTTGACTTAACCTGGTCATCATGTATATGATACGAAGCGCCTTGACGAGACAAACACGATGGCGTCAAAATTATTTTCCTATCTTTGTTAGGTAAAAATATATTTGTGGAATCTGTTTTGCTAAAAAATAGCCTTTTTGATATTTGATGAGCTCTGGAGCCTAAACTATTTACCTTAGCTCAAATCTGAGGACACCATGCCGATTTTTTTCTTCTCAATAGCTTTCCATTGTTGTTTTCCGTTTGTTCCTATCTATCATAGTTTCTGTGCTATCTGGGACTGTCTGGAGCGAAGTCTTAAAACTTGAAAATCTGACCCCTGATGACCTCTGGTGACCTCAATATTGACCTAAGAAAAAATTGTCTGAAATAGTTCCAAAATTCACTGTGACTAGCTTTTTAACGGTGTTTTTGGTTTTTGTCTTGTCCCGTAGGAGCCGAGTTGGGGGGGGGGGGGGGGCGTCGAAACGCCCCCCCCCCCGGCACGGCGAAGGTGGCGCCGAGCACCGGCACGGCGCGAGTTAACACAAATATCGCAACGTTTTCGCTCTGGGAACGGTGTATTACAGAGGCGTTATTTTTGGCGAGCCCCTGGTTCGAAAGGCATTCAGCCAAAAGTTGTAAAATCAAGACTTCCTTGTGCTCACCAACTCGACGTCTCGTCCTCGCTGAACCCTCGTCCTCGCTGAACCGACCTCGGCGAATGTGGATATTATCACCAACTCTACGTCTCGTCCTCGCTGAACCGACCTCGGGGAATGCGGATATTTTTGAACCGATTCTTCCTTTTGAATCCATCGATTTGGTTTTCCATTTCCTGGAATTACTGTTGACATGAATTACGCTTTATTTGCGACCCATTCATATACTGATCCTTGCAAGCCGATCCAACTCCAGCTTTTCAATTATTTTCATATATAGGAAACCTTTCTCATAACACATCCCAAAGTTTTGTTTACGCTGATTATGTCATCACACTGCCTTCAACACACGCCTATCATCACCACTTGTCCTGTGTCCATAATATGCGCGACCGGTCGGGGTTGTGCTATTCCAGCCTCAGTTTTCCGGCGATTCAGCGCAACATTTATCGCCACCAACTGTCTGTCTGTGCGTATGAGACCAGTGGGTGCTGTGGTGTGTCCTGTTTCAGCCGCGGTTTGCCGGCGGACTGGGGTCTCTGCAGTTTCCCGTCGGAGGTTCGCCGCTCGTTTGCTGACCGGTCTGTGTCGTGTCCTGTTTTAGCGGCGGTTTGCCGGCAGACTGGGGTCTCTGCAGTTTCCCGTCGGAGGTTCGCCGCTCGTTTACTGACCGGTCTGTGTCGTGTCCTGTTTCAGCCGCGGTTTGCCGGCGGACTGGGCTCTCTGCAGTTTCCCGTCGGAGGTTCGCCGCTCGTTTACTGACGGGTCTGGTCGTGTCCTGTTTTAGCCGCGGTTTGCCGGCGGACTGGGGTCTCTGCAGTTTCCCGTCGGAGGTTCGCCGCTCGTTTACTGACCGGTCTGTGTCGTGTCCTGTTTCAGCCGCGGTTTGCCGGCGGACTGGGGTCTCTGCAGTTTCCCGTCGGAGGTTCGCCGCTCGTTTACTGACCGGTCTGTGTCGTGTCCTGTTTTAGCCGCGGTTTGCCGGCGGACTGGGCTCTCTGCAGTTTCCCGTCGGAGGTTCGCCGCTCGTTTACTGACCGGTCTGTGTCGTGTCCTGTTTCAGCCGCGGTTTGCCGGCAGACTGGGCTCTCTGCAGTTTCCCGGCGGAGGCTTGCCTCTCGTTTACTGACCGGTCTGTGTCGTGTCCTGTTTTAGCTGCGGTTCGCCGGCGGATTGGGGTCTGCAGTTTCCCGTCGGAGGTTCGCCGCTCGTTTACTGACCGGTCTGTGTCGTGTCCTGTTTTAGCCGCGGTTCGCCGGCGGATTGGGCTCTCTGCAGTTTCCCGGCGGAGGCTCGCCTCTCGTTTACTGACCGGTCTGTGTCGTGTCCTGTTTTAGCCGCGGTTTGCCGGCAGACTGGGCTCTCTGCAGTTTCCCGGCGGAGGCTCGCCTCTCGTTTACTGACCGGTCTGTGTCGTGTCCTGTTTTAGCCGCGGTTCGCCGGCGGATTGGGCTCTCTGCAGTTTCCCGGCGGAGGCTCGCCGCTCGTCTCCCAGATGAGTATCTACAGTGGCAGCAGTCGGACCACCACGGAGGTAAGGAGTCCGCCCCTCTCCCAGATGAGTATCTACAGTGGCAGCAGTCGGACCACCACGGAGGTAAGGAGTCCGCCCCTCTCCCAGATGAGTATCTACAGTGGCAGCAGTCGGACCACCACGGAGGTAAGGAGTCCGCCCCTCTCCCAGATGAGTATCTACAGTGGCAGCAGTCGGACCACCACGGAGGTAAGGAGTCCGCCCCTCTCCCAGATGAGTATCTACAGTGGCAGCAGTCGGACCACCACGGAGGTAAGGAGTCCACCCCTCTCCCAGATGAGTATCTACAGTGGCAGCAGTCGGACCACCACGGAGGTAAGGAGTCCGCCCCTCTCCCAGATGAGTATCTACAGTGGCAGCAGTCGGACCACCACGGAGGTAAGGAGTCCGCTCCTCTCCCAGATGAGTATCTACAGTGGCAGCAGTCGGACCACCACGGAGGTAAGGAGTCCGCCCCTCTCCCAGATGAGTATCTACAGTGGCAGCAGTCGGACCACCACGGAGGTAAGGAGTCCGCCCCTCTCCCAGATGAGTATCTACAGTGGCAGCAGTCGGACCACCACGGAGGTAAGGAGTCCGCCCCTCTCCCAGATGAGTATCTACAGTGGCAGCAGTCGGACCACCACGGAGGTAAGGAGTCCGCCCCTCTCCCAGATGAGTATCTACAGTGGCAGCAGTCGGACCACCACGGAGGTAAGGAGTCCGCCCCTCTCCCAGATGAGTATCTACAGTGGCAGCAGTCGGACCACCACGGAGGTAAGGAGTGCGCCCCTCTCCCAGATGAGTATCTACAGTGGCAGCAGTCGGACCACCACGGAGGTAAGGAGTCCGCTCGTCTCCCAGATGAGTATCTACAGTGGCAGCAGTCAGACCACCACGGAGGTAAGGAGTCCGCCCCTCTCCCAGATGAGTATCTACAGTGGCAGCAGTCGGACCACCACGGAGGTAAGGAGTCCGCCCCTCTCCCAGATGAGTATCTACAGTGGCAGCAGTCGGACCACCACGGAGGTAAGGAGTCCGCCCCTCTCCCAGATGAGTATCTACAGTGGCAGCAGTCGGACCACCACGGAGGTAAGGAGTCCGCCCCTCTCCCAGATGAGTATCTACAGTGGCAGCAGTCGGACCACCACGGAGGTAAGGAGTCCGCCCCTCTCCCAGATGAGTATCTACAGTGGCAGCAGTCGGACCACCACGGAGGTAAGGAGTCCGCTCGTCTCCCAGATGAGTATCTACAGTGGCAGCAGTCGGACCACCACGGAGGTAAGGAGTCCGCTCGTCTCCCAGATGAGTATCTACAGTGGCAGCAGTCGGACCACCACGGAGGTAAGGAGTCCGCCCCTCTCCCAGATGAGTATCTACAGTGGCAGCAGTCGGACCACCACGGAGGTAAGGAGTCCGCTCGTCTCCCAGATGAGTATCTACAGTGGCAGCAGTCGGACCACCACGGAGGTAAGGAGTCCGCCCCTCTCCCAGATGAGTATCTACAGTGGCAGCAGTCGGACCACCACGGAGGTAAGGAGTCCGCCCCTCTCCCAGATGAGTATCTACAGTGGCAGCAATCGGACCACCACGGAGGTAAGGAGTCCGCCCCTCTCCCAGATGAGTATCTACAGTGGCAGCAGTCGGACCACCACGGAGGTAAGGAGTCCGCCCCTCTCCCAGATGAGTATCTACAGTGGCAGCAGTCGGACCACCACGGAGGTAAGGAGTCCGCCCCTCTCCCAGATGAGTATCTACAGTGGCAGCAGTCGGACCACCACGGAGGTAAGGAGTCCGCCCCTCTCCCAGATGAGTATCTACAGTGGCAGCAGTCGGACCACCACGGAGGTAAGGAGTCTGCCCCTCTCCCAGATGAGTATCTACAGTGGCAGCAGTCGGACCACCACGGAGGTAAGGAGTCCGCCCCTCTCCCAGATGAGTATCTACAGTGGCAGCAGTCGGACCACCACGGAGGTAAGGAGTCCGCCCCTCTCCCAGATGAGTATCTACAGTGGCAGCAGTCGGACCACCACGGAGGTAAGGAGTCCGCTCGTCTCCCAGATGAGTATCTACAGTGGCAGCAGTCGGACCACCACGGAGGTAAGGAGTCCGCTCGTCTCCCAGATGAGTATCTACAGTGGCAGCAGTCGGACCACCACGGAGGTAAGGAGTCCGCCCCTCTCCCAGATGAGTATCTACAGTGGCAGCAGTCGGACCACCACGGAGGTAAGGAGTCCGCCCCTCTCCCAGATGAGTATCTACAGTGGCAGCAGTCGGACCACCACGGAGGTAAGGAGTCCGCCCCTCTCCCAGATGAGTATCTACAGTGGCAGCAGTCGGACCACCACGGAGGTAAGGAGTCCGCCCCTCTCCCAGATGAGTATCTACAGTGGCAGCAGTCGGACCACCACGGAGGTAAGGAGTCCGCCCCTCTCCCAGATGAGTATCTACAGTGGCAGCAGTCGGACCACCACGGAGGTAAGGAGTCCGCCCCTCTCCCAGATGAGTATCTACAGTGGCAGCAGTCGGACCACCACGGAGGTAAGGAGTCCGCCCCTCTCCCAGATGAGTATCTACAGTGGCAGCAGTCGGACCACCACGGAGGTAAGGAGTCCGCCCCTCTCCCAGATGAGTATCTACAGTGGCAGCAGTCGGACCACCACGGAGGTAAGGAGTCCGCCCCTCTCCCAGATGAGTATCTACAGTGGCAGCAGTCGGACCACCACGGAGGTAAGGAGTCCGCCCCTCTCCCAGATGAGTATCTACAGTGGCAGCAGTCGGACCACCACGGAGGTAAGGAGTCCGCCCCTCTCCCAGATGAGTATCTACAGTGGCAGCAGTCGGACCACCACGGAGGTAAGGAGTCCGCCCCTCTCCCAGATGAGTATCTACAGTGGCAGCAGTCGGACCACCACGGAGGTAAGGAGTCCGCCCCTCTCCCAGATGAGTATCTACAGTGGCAGCAGTCGGACCACCACGGAGGTAAGGAGTCCGCCCCTCTCCCAGATGAGTATCTACAGTGGCAGCAGTCGGACCACCACGGAGGTAAGGAGTCCGCCCCTCTCCCAGATGAGTATCTACAGTGGCAGCAGTCGGACCACCACGGAGGTAAGGAGTCCGCCCCTCTCCCAGATGAGTATCTACAGTGGCAGCAGTCGGACCACCACGGAGGTAAGGAGTCCGCCCCTCTCCCAGATGAGTATCTACAGTGGCAGCAGTCGGACCACCACGGAGGTAAGGAGTCCGCTCGTCTCCCAGATGAGTATCTACAGTGGCAGCAGTCGGACCACCACGGAGGTAAGGAGTCCGCTCGTCTCCCAGATGAGTATCTACAGTGGCAGCAGTCGGACCACCACGGAGGTAAGGAGTCCGCTCGTCTCCCAGATGAGTATCTACAGTGGCAGCAGTCGGACCACCACGGAGGTAAGGAGTCCGCCCCTCTCCCAGATGAGTATCTACAGTGGCAGCAGTCGGACCACCACGGAGGTAAGGAGTCCGCTCGTCTCCCAGATGAGTATCTACAGTGGCAGCAGTCGGACCACCACGGAGGTAAGGAGTCCGCCCCTCTCCCAGATGAGTATCTACAGTGGCAGCAGTCGGACCACCACGGAGGTAAGGAGTCCGCCCCTCTCCCAGATGAGTATCTACAGTGGCAGCAGTCGGACCACCACGGAGGTAAGGAGTCCGCCCCTCTCCCAGATGAGTATCTACAGTGGCAGCAGTCGGACCACCACGGAGGTAAGGAGTCCGCCCCTCTCCCAGATGAGTATCTACAGTGGCAGCAGTCGGACCACCACGGAGGTAAGGAGTCCGCCCCTCTCCCAGATGAGTATCTACAGTGGCAGCAGTCGGACCACCACGGAGGTAAGGAGTCCGCCCCTCTCCCAGATGAGTATCTACAGTGGCAGCAGTCGGACCACCACGGAGGTAAGGAGTCTGCCCCTCTCCCAGATGAGTATCTACAGTGGCAGCAGTCGGACCACCACGGAGGTAAGGAGTCCGCCCCTCTCCCAGATGAGTATCTACAGTGGCAGCAGTCGGACCACCACGGAGGTAAGGAGTCCGCCCCTCTCCCAGATGAGTATCTACAGTGGCAGCAGTCGGACCACCACGGAGGTAAGGAGTCCGCTCGTCTCCCAGATGAGTATCTACAGTGGCAGCAGTCGGACCACCACGGAGGTAAGGAGTCCGCTCGTCTCCCAGATGAGTATCTACAGTGGCAGCAGTCGGACCACCACGGAGGTAAGGAGTCCGCTCGTCTCCCAGATGAGTATCTACAGTGGCAGCAGTCGGACCACCACGGAGGTAAGGAGTCCGCCCCTCTCCCAGATGAGTATCTACAGTGGCAGCAGTCGGACCACCACGGAGGTAAGGAGTCCGCCCCTCTCCCAGATGAGTATGTACAGTGGCAGCAGTCGGACCACCACGGAGGTAAGGAGTCCGCCCCTCTCCCAGATGAGTATCTACAGTGGCAGCAGTCGGACCACCACGGAGGTAAGGAGTCCGCCCCTCTCCCAGATGAGTATCTACAGTGGCAGCAGTCGGACCACCACGGAGGTAAGGAGTCCGCCCCTCTCCCAGATGAGTATCTACAGTGGCAGCAGTCGGACCACCACGGAGGTAAGGAGTCCGCCCCTCTCCCAGATGAGTATCTACAGTGGCAGCAGTCGGACCACCACGGAGGTAAGGAGTCCGCCCCTCTCCCAGATGAGTATCTACAGTGGCAGCAGTCGGACCACCACGGAGGTAAGGAGTCCGCCCCTCTCCCAGATGAGTATCTACAGTGGCAGCAGTCGGACCACCACGGAGGTAAGGAGTCCGCCCCTCTCCCACCTCTCCCCCATATACCCAACTGTGGCTTGGCCCGATTTATCCGGTTTGGTCCCGGAGTGCATCCGCATCCTCGGCTATTGGACTTGATATAGGTTGGCACGGCAGCAGCCAGTTAGGAACTGTTACGAAATATACGAGGCATTACTAAGCTAGTGCCTGCTAATGTAACGGGTTTTCGCTTCTGCATTATTTCTGCCATTTTTGTTGTTGTTGCGACATTGCAACATTTGTTTTCCTCAAAAAAATTGAAAACTCTTTTTCTGGTTAATTTTCGGTCGCTGAATGGGATGACATTCATTTTGAGGCTCTTCGGCTTCATCTGCAACAATTTGAGCTGCTTGTAACAATTGTTAAAAATGTGCAACATTTTCGAAATTTTGCTCACGGGGTTTTCTTGAGATCAGGAATCAAACTATGGCATTTTCAGAATGTTATATCTCCGTGTTTTCGAGATATTGCTAAATTCTTGGAGCAATTTTGAGTGATTTAATTTCCGTGGTTGAAAATGCAGAATTGAACTGGACCCGTACATACATTTTTGTTTTGGAGGCAGGTCAATCATCGGCGAACACACAGTTCGCTGCACGGTTAGGGTGGGGGGTGGTGAGATTTCGCGGGTTAATAGGGAATTGGTCCGGTGGAATAAGGTACGGGTTCCTTGTTCGTGAGCTGGCACCAATGGCCCTCTGGCTCCTCCTTACATAATTTAACCAACGGTTTGTCTCCCAAACTATCACAGTGAGTTCCGAGAGCAGTGCCATGCCCCTTTTTGTATACCCAGTGTAACGCTAAGCCGAGGCCCACCTCCCACTGGAACTAACATATTCATACATTCTTTCACTCAGACTCTCCCCATGCATTCCCGCAATCATCAATCTCTTTCATACTTTGTAGTAAACTGTTAGATTGGGCTTCTGACCCCTCCCCTTTTTCCTATGCCCCCCCCCCCCCCCCCCCCCCCCCAGTGGTGCATAACACTACATCAGGATAACAGCTGGATCATAGATCTGGTAAATTTATTCTCTGATTTAAATAGCAGCCTCGTTATGTGTACTTTTCCACACTGTATTTAATCCAAATTAAAATATTAATAACCTCACACATGCTTTTTTTGTCTGGGTCCATTCCTGCCGCCCATTACTGCTGGGATCCACGACTTACAGCGGTTTCCTGTCGTCCGACGACCTATTATGCTGCCAGGGCAGACCCCTACTAAATTCCGGATCACATGGTCGGAGCTACCGGACTAATTGCGACGGCAATCGTTAGAGTAGGTCTATAACAGTACTCATCACCGCCGACTTATCGCCGTCATCCGAACGCGAACGTGATGGGCGTAACATTTACCCGTCGCCCGCGGCATTCTGTTCCCCCCGCTGGGCTGTCACGGACCCTAAAATTATCCGAGATCGCGGCTCCTTGTAGAGCTAGGTTCCGCAGATAACACTAGACTCCAGGATTCCGTGATGGACTTAACCTAGCTTTTTATCCGAACCAGATGGCTATCGTTTTGAGGTGCGGCACCGCCGGCTCAATTTCCGTGCCAACTCCGGTGGACCTAATTTTCGATAATAGCCCTATACCGGGCTTCCGGCGACACACTGCGCCCCGTGGTGCCCCATCATCAATCCACGCCACGTCGCCACCTCAGCACCCTGAATCCTCTGTGGCATTTACACGAGGCGGATGGCCATTTTGGCCCTTCAGCGGAATCTTCCCTCGTCCATCCACGTCGTCGTCTTCGTCGTCGTCAGGGCCAATTTGGTCCCTCTTTGGAAGCTGCCGTCGCAGACCTTCAAACATAACCAATTACGTGGCCGAAGCTACCCGATTCATTGCGGCGTGGGCCCGAATTGCGGCTTATAGCGGTCGCTCGACTCGAACGTATGGGATAAAGTATAAAGCCCAGGCTTCACTATGCGTGATTGTCCAGGAAATCACGCGCGTGTTCTCCGTGTTTGCAGAACTTCCTGACGTCCGGGATCTGGCCGATCACGGAAATCACGCAAGGAAAATGGATAAACCACTGCATTTTTGTAATGGATAAACCACTGCATAAATATCTACCAGCTTCAACACAAGTTTCAACACTCACAATTTGCTCAAACGCTTCTTCATTCATCTTCCGCCACGATACTCAGCACAAATGATTCAAGTTTAGGTCTAGTATAGACTACAATACGCGAAATCAAACAAAATGTTTAAAAAAAAACTGCAACACGCAATCTCGGAAAACAACAAGTTCAGAATTTTGAACTTTTCATCGTTCCGTCCGTGACGTGTCTGCGGAATTTCCTTGACGTTTCATTCGCGATCTGCGTGATGTACCAGTGTAGCTCACCCAATGCATTTACTATCAGCTGAACTTGCTCTGTCACGCAAATCCCGACACCCTGAACCCTCTAAGGGCATTTACAAGAGGCGGACGGCCATTTCGGCCCTCCTGGTTTCCCAGGACCTGGCGTTACCGGGCTCTTCCGAGCACCCGCCAGTATTTCGCGACTTACTGCGCGCGATCCAGCTCATTTCTTGGCATCGCGGAATGGACCCTCTAGCAAAACAAATCCCATCATCCTCTAACGCAACTATTATCCTGGAAACAACTTTCACCTTCCGAACTAACTACCCCACCGAAACCGGTCCATACATTTGAGAACTTTGCTATCTCGTTAAAATTATCTCCTCTTACTTGAATTCCCATTCACCTCCACCCCCTTTTACCCCATCAACCGTCATTGCAGCTGACCGTGTCGGCAGGCATATTACGCACAGGGGCGCGGCTACGTATTGTCTAGGCCTCCTCACAATCTTGTCCATTATTTCCTACTGTCAGTTTACACCATGCTGCTATAGTCATACCTCCCTCGTGCGTTGTATCCCTATTTGCCCCGGCTCCACGTGCATGGTTGTCTCTGGGCGTGCGTCTGCATTAGTGATGTAATTTTCCAAAAATTCCCTGCGATTCCAAACCGATACCGAATGGGAGGCATTTCGGTTGACCTAATACCGACCGATTTGGGTTGAAGCCAAAAATGTCCAAAATTTCACCGATTTTCAAATTATATACTTATTATGTAGATAACACACTGGCAAAAATAGTTTTGTTTAACATCTTAAAACACACATGTACAGTTTCCAAAAAGACATTATAATTGTGAAAAAAGGAACCAAACACATTTACAAAGCAAAGTAGTGGATGCTGCAAGCAAGACCGAAAGCACATTGAAAACATGATGGAAAAATGTGACGTCAATCATTTCATATTAATTTGCAGCATAATACATATTACATAAATACATACATAGGAAGAAATAAATTTAATCTCGCCAAGGCAAAGTTGGAGGGGCTTTCTGGTTACTGGTTTGTGCTTGCTACTTAAGATGGTATACAATACTTATTTTTAAGGACCTCA
>JAXIVJ010012580.1:20000-39910 GCA_036785665.1 Chirona hameri
CGAGCTTTGCACAGCACGTTCTTGCCACTGTGAACTTTATTATGTGCAAGTTTCGTAGCTCTAAATTGATATCTTCTCCAAAAAATGGCCATCGGCCATCATCGAAATGGCCATCATCGGAAAACATGATGGCCGTCCAGTTTCTGTTCGGTTGCTGCTATCAGCGTGCACGAGCTGTTTTGTTGAATTGCTATTAGCCGGCGCTAACAATATGCTAGCAGTTGAATCGATAGTTGCAGTGCTTCTAGTAGCGGAAGCCCTCTGGAGTCTACCCGATAACTTTTTGCTCCCAAGCAAATTCCTGGAGTCTTTGAATATCTCAGCAACTAGGGTGAATCTGGATAAATGAAGTATTGGTTCAATTCAGAAAATTGTGTTCTATAGACCAGTGTCAATAACCCCAACTAAGCGATGTGAGTAGGCACACTCCCTTTAACTCCTGTAGATCGGCTGGTACCTCATCCACATGAGAGCACTTGAATCTCGAGTAAGCACCATATAGATGTCTGTATCGACCTCGGGGGAATACCTGACGATTTCTCCTTTGAGAGCTAGGTACCAGGTGTTCTGAGATCTGTTCTTTCAACACGTCATCAATGGGGCCGGCGGTGTCGAGAACGCCACTCAAGCGTGACAAGACGATTTTAGTTTCGCGCCGCCCCACAGTGGGCGTAAAAGGGGATTTAGCCTCGCGAAACCTATTAACCCCTATAACTTTTTTACCTTACAACATGCATCAACCAGTGAAACATCATTAGAAAGCCAATTAATCAAGGAATACATTACGTTAAATAGCGGACATGTTGCAGGGCTTTTGTAACGCGGGGATTGCTTGCAAGTTGCAATACAGAACATTAGGGTTACAATTTGGATCTCCTCGAATCTCCGGAATTACCGGACTGATTTTACCAATTCAAACGGCATTCGATGTCCCTTGAAAATGTGTGGGGGGAAGCCTAATATTGTTGACCTCAGGGTCACCGATGACGTCACAGGTCACGTCAAAGACACAATGTTTGACCGTGTCATAAAGGTCTCGGTGGATGGAATTGTCGCGCAAAATTGCGATAACGCATTAGCAGTCAATAAATCGGTACGATTCGTGTGTCTGACACTTCTAAGTACCATTCTAAGCTTTGTATGACCTTGGGTCAGGTCAAGGTCATCCGAGGTCACGAGGTCAAACTGCCGATTACGGTTATTAGGCGTTGTAACACATGTTTATTGGTTCGTTTTTCGTCTCGAACCCGAAAAATGACCCTATAACATTGTTTATTCCATAGAAATAGAAGTAAAAAGCAAAAACGAAAATGCATTTTTTACGCATGGTAATGCTGTGAGAGGTGGTCGATTTTTGTCTTTGAAAGGTCATAAGTAAAGTATTTTTGACGATATTGACTTAAAATTTGGTACACATTCACTTGATACGTCTCGTTTACATATATTCCAGTGTTGGATAACTGATTTGTTTGGAAAATATTGCAAAAACTATATTTTTGGGTCTTTGGATTTCTCAAACTTTTGAATTTCAATAAAATCGAAAATCAAAGATTGCGGTTTGATAGCCAAGTCTATTCTCAGTCATTTGGTATATGATAATTGAATTTGTCTTAAAAAATGTACTTTTGACAGCGTATTTTGCAAACCCTTATTTTTCAACCAAAACCGCAGAACATGACGTCACTCTGACGTCATTCCCGGTTGGCAAATCTTCTTCCTTCAACAAACATTTGTAAAATTAATGTGAGAGAGAGTATTGAAAGTTTGGTGACGATACCGGCGTTGGTTTAGGAGATATCGCAAAATAACGGAGGGGGAGATAGCCCCCCCCCCCCAATTAACTCGCGGGTTAATATGATTTTGCAACAATAATAATTTTAGTAGCGTGCAATAATGAGGTTTTTGAGGTATCCAGAAAACATTTTCGGCAGCGTTCGAAACGTTTCGCTTGTTTGCTGACTGGCCTTTGCTGACTTGTTTAATATTTGCTTTGTTTATATTTGTTTGCCATGTTGAGAGATCGTACATTTTCACACAAATTGTGCAAATTTGCCATCATAAATGTATTCCTGCTTTGAATTAGGGTTAGGCTTTTTCACATCAGGGAAATATGGTACCAGATGTGGTCAGAACTTGAAAGATAAGTATCTGTTGTAGAACTTGGGGCACGACTCTAATGGCTATCCCCAATAGATATCCCAACATTTTGCTCTTGGTGTATCCTCTGGGTGTATAAGACAAATACATGAAATTAGTACATATCTGCTACAAGCACAACTACTAAATGCGCAATGCATTGTACCATATTGTATATTGGTCTCCCGAGGGCCAGTCGTCTCAGATAAACGCATTAATATTATTCGAAACGTTCAAAAACGAAACCTAGGTATATTTGACAACTCGGTTCCGGTAAGCTTGGACAAAAGTCATTTTTTGCCATGTCCTTAGATAATTGATGCTTCGGCGGACGTACATTTCACCCTATTTATTATTTACGCATGTATACTTTATGGAATTATTCCAGGTAGAGGTAGACCTTGTTCATGAACCTTACATTTATTTAATTCTTCACACATTTCACAGCACTATGACGAGTTACAGCTAGTCACTATCACTGCTGCTGTGACGCTCTGCTGTGATGCTGTGCCAGTCTGTCCACCAACCAATGAGGACGCTTCTGAGTCCGCTGTAGTTTGGTGGTGGTTTTATATCATCGTTGAAATAAAAACCTTCAAATGCGAGCTTAGATCATATACCATGCGCTGGGTTCCTACACCCGGGCGCTCAAGTAAATACGGAAACTTCTTGCAAAATGTTACATAAAAGGCTAAGGCGCAAGTTTGCGCAACTTTTTCAAGCTTGACCCGTTATATAAGATCCCAGTGCACATCCTGTTGCTAGTTTTGATTCGCTACCTGATGATACTTTTTATATCGGCACTATCGAATTTAATTATATTATTTTTAAGCATCAACAGAGATAAGGCGATATATTTAATATTTATTTGGCTTATTGATTTGCTCAATCTTCTAGATCTAACTATCATATGCACGACAACATATCATTGCATCACACTATAACACACTAGGTGCGGAAAATGCAAGCATATTGCCTCATCATCACATTTGCCAGAACGTTTAAATCGCCCGTGAACGATGAGTTTTTAAAGGTGATGTGAACTCTTGTGTTTAAAGTCCCATTCCTCTACGAACAAAACATCGAATGATCAAATCAATGTGATCTTGGTGATCAATGGAAATTTTGCAGTCGATTGATATACATTTTCTTATCACAATCGCTAATTTATTTTTTTGAGTTCCGCGAGGCTAGACCGGCCGGAACGCCCACTGTGCGCCCGGGCGGCTGAGCGGATATTAACCCGCGCACTGCAGGGGCTTTGCGCCGAACACCAACTGCAGGGGGGGGGGGGTTGATTTCCGCCCCCCCCTGAGATCTCGAAAACTACGCAACGTAGCGAGAAGCGGAAAAAGGCATTTGATAGCTTCATACATGTTCTATCGAAAGTATTTCAGTGTTTTTTTTTAAGTCAGGTCAAAATTGAGGTCACCAGAGGTCATCAAAGGTCAAATTTTCCAGTTTGTTCCTGTTTTAGGACATCGCTCCAGAAATTCCCATATATCTCAGAAACGATGATAGTTAGAAACAAACGGAAAAAAGCAAACGCCAGCCAGTGAAATTTGTAATCGCTAAGGTGTCCTCAGATTTGATCTCAGGTCAATATTTGAGGCTCCAGAGGTCAAAAGGGAAAAATTAGTTTTTTTTGCTAAATCGTTTTTTTTTGCAATTAACTTTTTACTTAATAAAGATAACGGAAAACTGTTTACGCTATTGTGTTTATCTTGTCAAGGCGCTTTGAATGATATATATGGTGACCTTGTTAAGTCAACTTAACAATTTGACCTAAGGTCAAGTGATGACCCAAGTAGGGCATGTTGCATATGGGAAGACGTGTCTCGACGAGACAAACACATTGATGTCTGTTTTACTTCTCTGTCTTCATTATGTTGAGAGTTATTGACAAAAAAGTGATGGTGACCTTTCATGACCTCAAATGACCCAATAGGGGTCACTGAATAAAACTTACACTTGGATCATCAAGAATATCCTATAATAACATGATCCAGAAGTAATTGGACTAGTATCATGCATATCCTTGAAATAGGAAGCATTTGCATATTTCCCCATTGACTTATTATGGGGAGGTTACGAAATTGACCTGACCTTAGGTCACCGATATCAAAATTCCGAGTCATACGAATTGTAAGTACTGATGCTCTCATGACATCCTGTAAGTTTCAACCTGATCGGTGAAAAACTATGGCTTTGGCACAACTGCAAACATTTTTGGTAATGGGGTCACTTGACCTGGTCTGGTGACCTGACCTGAGATGACCCGAGCATATTTTTTCTCTCAAAGTGTGCGCAATTGATGTCCTAACAGGTGTATCAAAACCCGGCGGCGCTGCGCGCCGCCATTTTTTCGCTATCTTCGAAAAACCTGAGGGGGGGGGGGAATCAACCCCCCTGCAGTGCGCGGGTTAACGAGGCGTCGTATTCAGAGACTACGTGCCAGAGAGTGTATCTGCCTCCGGCGGTGAGCGTTCATGTCCCGATCGTGGCCCGGAACAGCGGACATGAAACCGGGCCCACTAGTCCTGTGTCGAAATTACTTAACGTAGGGGGTAATTCTTTCACCACAACCCATTTTTAGATCTGCTCTACAAATCTGCTATCTCAGTCCAACACCCCATGTTAAAGGTGAACTATTCCCTTTAACAGCGACACCTCGCTGATGTCCGGGTCCAAACGAGGGGTCGGGGCGTGTTTGTCGCCTGCCAGGTGGTCTCCGCTCTCGACAGCTGCTGGTGCTCGCCCGTCCGTCGTTCTCACCATATTCAATATTGAAAATATAGTTTATTTACGCTTCTCTTCTTTTACTTATATCTGTACCCCTGTTTGTTGATAATTTAAAATGTGGCTCGCCTACACTAACTTAGTGTTCACTTCAGATACTCATGCGGCACGTTACGTCGGTTTGACGGCACGGCGACATAGATTGCCGGTTTGATGGTGTACACTTTATTGCTACGTTGTTAGGTTTTATCTGAGTGTGGTCCGTTCAAGTTCATTTCTCTATCGGCCAGTGCTATTCAGATCGAATCCCTATTCGCCATAGCAACGTTATAATATATTGTCTGACTTGGCTGCAATGTTGCATGACATATTATACTGCCGGTCCGCCATATGGCGGTAGAATTCCGTCGCATCATCTGCCCAAGATCGCTAGCGTATCTTAAATTCCAGGAAAACTTCCAAGAAACAGTTAAATGATATTCAGCTTCAGGACTTATTACATACGAAATGGGAAATGTCACGCCGCATGCCTCATTTTAAACGATTTCCAAGAACACCATCAGCGCTCACCAATGCCATCAGCAACTCAGTTGTGTTTCGTGAAATTGTAGGAAGTTATTTGATTACCACTGGTAAGAAGCAGTCGAGTGGCATGACCCGTTCCAAATCAATTTAAGCAATGACGATGCAAGCTGCTTGCAGCCAATATTTCCCATTCGAGATTAAATTTCGTTGAAATATATGGCACTGCAACGCTGCAGATAAACGAGATCTGCTCGAGACGCGCGAATGTAGTCATGTCGAAAATAAACCATTTGAAGGATGTGAGCCAACGCCGGAAATTGGGCGAGGTGTTATTTGCCTGGAAGTCGTCATTTTGACTACTGTGTTAGAACTGGACCATTCTAACACAGTTAGAACGGTCCAGTTGTTGAACAAACGGTCCCTTTGAAGTATCATGAAGCCCTTTAGTCCCCAGCCACCTGCCCCTTTAGTCCCCAGTCACCTGCCCCTTTAGTCTCCAGTCACATGCCCTTTTAGTCCCCAGTCACCTGCCCCTTTAGTCCCCAGTCACCTGTTTTTTTAGTGCCCAGTCACCTGGCCTTTTAGTCCCCAGACACCTGCCCATTTAGTCCCCAGTCACCTCCTTTTTTAATCCCCAGTCACCTGCCCCTTTAGTCCCCAGTCACCTGGCCTTTTAGTCCCCAGTCACCTGCCCCTTTAGTCCCCAGTCACTTGCCCCTTTAGTCCCCAGTCACCTGCTGCCAAGGTATGTGCATCTATTTGGTCGCCTTATATCACCGTTGCGGTAGTCATGCTCCATGCCCAAAACTAACATGTACGCAAAGTCGCATTTTTAGCAAGGCTCGCGCACTCGCTGTGAGGCACCGTGTGTTCCCCCGGGATCGTGCCGACGTTGAACTGGTTGTTCCAGGCTCCGCCAATGCCCGTCTCCTGTTTCGGCGGTCAGGTGTACACCGAAAAGTGTGACGTCATACGAGAGGATGACGTCACCAAGGGGGTGCGGCTTCATCTGTTAGCCGCCAGTGAGTTGCCTTTACCACTCGCATGCAACGCGCTGTGTAATCGGCGTCCGAGATGGTGTCTCAGTTTAGTTATTTATTTCATTTGAGTTTGGTTTCGCCAAGTACGATACTCTTTCTTTCGATTTACCGCACCACCGTTTTATCGCTGTAAAATGGTCGGTTTTGTACAGGACGCCTATTCTACCGAAATCCGTTCATGATCATCATATGTGTGCCTGCATGGATCGTGTTGCAGCTGATGTTTTCGTCCTGCTGAGGCAAACACTACGAGAGGATGATAGCTGGAATCGTATTGGCATCGTATCGCAGTTAATATTGTCGTACTAATATACTGTCCGTGTCATGCTCGTCTCCTATCTGTTAACTGACGCCCCCCCCCCCCCCCCCCCCCCCCCCACACACACACTAGTCGACTCCCACCTGGGTACGGACAGCGAACCGACTCGTCTGGTGCGAGAGGTGCAGTTCGGCGACTCGTGTCAGGACGTGGCCACGTTGCTCGGGGCGCCCACCAAGGTGTTCTACAAGTCCGAGGACAAGATGAAGATTCACAGTCCGTTCGCGCACAAGCGGGCCGCTTCACGGCGCTCCGACTTCTTCTTCAACTACTTCACACTAGGAATCGTGAGTAGGAGCCAATCTGGGACTCGTTCGTCGTTCGGAGGTGTTGATATTGTGAATGTAGCATTGGTTAGGTGTTGGGTTTTTGTTGATGGCTGTGGTTGAACTATAAAATGTGAACATACGGGTTTGGGTCTATGTTGTGAGGCGTGAAAGGTGTGCGAAGGTATTTTCTGAGTATTCTTGAGTAGCCGCTATCTGAACCACTTATTTTGCCTCGGGTCCTCACTACTACGCAAAAGTACGGTACTTTACGTTTTCAAAACCTTTGATTCTGTTAAAAGTGATCGTTAATAGATGCACATTTTCTTGCCCTGTTATATTATTGACGATCTTTTTCAGGATATTTTGTTTGGACGAAAGAACGCATAGGGCGAAAAAGATCCTGCTGCACACGCAATTTCCCAGGGCATTATAACTTCAACATGTAAGTATTTACACGGAAGCCCGTTCTCCCTTCATTTTTTGCTCTGAATCCATTTCGACTTCTGAAAGTTTTTGCATCACATTTACACAATTGCCGCTCACCGACCCCACCGCTGAATTCGAGGCGAAACCCATTGCGTAAAGTCAAGTAACTCAACGGACTCTTGAGATAACTTCTGAAGCTTCCCTGCTGACAAGCTAGAAGGAAGAGGAACAGCATGTTCCATCCTCGCTATGGAAGAGGAGAACACAAATGCGAGGGTGCTTATGACCGACTGCCCATCAGCAGGCATTCCGTGCAGATAACGATACTTCCGACGGCCGATATGGTCACAGTGATATGGTCCCTCCCCGGCACGTACCCCAATCACTGGCTCATGCGCTGCTCCCTCCCCGGCACGCACCGCCACGCGTGATGCTGCCGGGAGCCGCTCGCTACTTTCAGCCATTCCCGAACTCATATTGGCGCGATATTGGTTTCCTGGGCGGTCGGTTCTCCCGCACGCACGCACACGCATACGCACGCACGCACTCACGCGTACATACACATAATGCATACACCCATACACACTCAGGGCACCGAAGTTCTCTTTATTGAGTTTCGTTTGCGGAACGCGTCTCCGATGCGGGTGTGTCGGAGCTTTTAGTCTTGAATGATGCCTGGACGTCAGGGAGCGGTATCGCGGGCAGTGCTGCCATTTGGCTCTCCTTCATGCGGCGTGGGGTCGGACCTGAGGTCGATTCATGGATCTGTGTCGCGTGCGCTGGTTCTATTTCAGCGTGATGAAGGTGGGGGAAGAGGAGGGGGGGGGGGGGGGGGGGGTGACGGGGGTGACAGTCGGCTGTGGGGAAGATATGAGTTACCTAGGTACAGGTTGGGGTGTAGGTGCTGCGTCAATGTCTGCTTTTGTACCAGGCTGGCCCGTGGCCCTTCTGTGTTCTGGTGTCCATTTATCCGTTTAGGCGTTCGGTGTGAGCACTGGCAGATTCAGAACGGTTTCAAGGCCATGTGTTGGCATTTGCTGGTAACAGTTACTCAGATTTTCTTTCAAATCAGAAAATGTATCAATAGTATCAATGTCATAGTTATCAATGTCAATAGTTATCAATGTCAATAGATATCAATGTCAATCATTTCATGTGGACCCGGAGTCCCGATGCCCCTGGACCGGCCAGTGCCTCCCGACTGCTCGAAGTTCGCCGCCGGATCCCCGTCACACATGACCAATCTCGCGGTCACCGACCAATGGCCAGTCCCCCCCCCCCCCCGCGTGTCCCACCACTGACGCCGTGCTGTGCCGGCCAGGTACCACCGATGCAACTTTGATCTCACCGTAGACCCGCATTCGTCCATCATCAACACGACTACGGACGGCGTACACGTGAGTTATCCCCCGTACCCGTGGGTTGTCCCCCTCCGTACACGTGAGTTATCCCCGTACACGTGAGTTATCCCCCGTACACGTGAGTTATCACCCGTGCACGTGAGTTATCCCCCGTACACGTGAGTTATCACCCGTACACGTGAGTTATCACCCGTGTATGTGAGTTATCCCCCCGTACACGTGAGTTATCCCCCGTACACGTGAGTTATCCCCCGTACACGTGAGTTATCCCCCGTACACGTGAGTTATCCCCCGTACACGTGAGTTATCCCCCGTTCACGTGAGTTATCCCCCCGTACACGTGAGTTATCCCCGTACACGTGAGTTACCCCCCGTGCATGTGAGTTATCCCCCGTACACGTGAGTTATCCCCCCGTACACGTGAGTTATCACCCGTGCACGTGAGTTATCCCCCGTACACGTGAGTTATCCCCCGTACACGTGAGAGTTATCCCCGTACACGTGAGTTATCACCCGTACACGTGAGTTATCCCCCGTACACGTGAGTTATCACCCGTACACGTGAGTTATCCCCCGTACACGTGATTTATCCCCGTACACGTGAGTTATCCCCCGTACACGTGAGTTATCCCCCGTACACGTGAGTTATCCCCCGTACACGTGAGTTATCCCCCGTACACGTGAGTTATCACCCGTGCATGTGAGTTATCCCCGTACACGTGAGTTATCCCCCGTACACGTGAGTTATCCCCCGTACACGTGAGTTATCACCCGTACACGTGAGTTATCACCCGTGCATGTGAGTTATCCCCGTACACGTGAGTTATCCCCGTACACGTGAGTTATCCCCCGTACACGTGAGAGTTATCCCCGTACACGTGAGTTATCCCCCGTACACGTGAGAGTTATCCCCGTACACGTGAGTTATCACCCGTACACGTGAGTTATCACCCGTGCATGTGAGTTATCCCCGTACACGTGAGTTATCCCCCGTACACGTGAGTTATCCCCGTACACGTGAGTTATCCCCCGTACACGTGAGAGTTATCCCCGTACACGTGAGTTATCCCCCGTACACGTGAGAGTTATCCCCGTACACGTGAGTTATCACCCGTACACGTGAGTTATCACCCGTGCATTGTGAGTTATCCCCGTACACGTGAGTTATCCCCCGTACACGTGAGTTATCACCCGTACACGTGAGTTATCCCCGTACACGTGAGTTATCCCCGTACACGTGAGTTATCCCCCGTACACGTGATTATCCCCCGGGCTGGCGTAGCATCGCAGCCTGCCCATGGTAGGCTAGTGCTGTTGTATTTGCTACTCCGCGCCCGCACATTTACTTGGCTATTGCGCACCGGTCGTAATGCTAAGATGGCGAGAATGCAGCTGCGCTCGCGTCAGCCTTTCGGGCTCGCGCTCAAACAAATTCTTGTTGTTCCCCTGGCCCCGGCTACAGCCGGGTCGTAGTCAGTCGTTCGGCCGTTCAGCGGATGGGGCGAAAAGGTGCATTTCGATTGTCTGTGCTATCGGTAATTATATTATATGTCTTCCAGTGTTTGCTTTCAGCGGCTGTACGAAGTGATCCTTGCCGATCCGTGCCGACATCACCAAGTGGGAGTCGGTGTGTGGCCCGCTGAAGCCCTCCAGGACATCCCCGCCTCCCTGATCTGCCCTCTAACCTGCCCCCTCTGTCTGTACAGATCCGTGCCGACATCACCAAGTGGGAGTCGGTGTGTGGCCCGCTGAAGCCCTCCAGGACATCCCTGATCTGCCCTCTAACCTGCCCCCTCTGTCTGTACAGATCCGTGCCGACACCAAGTGGGAGTCTGTGTGTGGCCCGCTGAAGCCCTCCAGGACATCCCTGATCTGCCCTCTAACCTGCCCCCTCTGTCTGTACAGATCCGTGCCGACATCACCAAGTGGGAGTCGGTGTGTGGCCCGCTGAAGCCCTCCAGGACATCCCTGATCTGCCCTCTAACCTGCCCCCTCTGTCTGTACAGATCCGTGCCGACATCACCAAGTGGGAGTCGGTGTGTGGCCCGCTGAAGCCCTCCAGGACATCCCTGATCTGCCCTCTAACCTGCCCCCTCTGTCTGTACAGATCCGTGCCCGACACCAAGTGGGAGTCTGTGTGTGGCCCGCTGAAGCCCTCCAGCCGGCAGTGGTGCTCAACAGGGCGTCCACCACCAACACCAGCAACCCGTTCGGCTCCACGCTCTGCTACGGCGTGGAGGACTTCATCTGTGAGGTGAGAGGGCTTCGTATGTGAGGTGAGATGGCTTCATATGTGAGGTGAGATGGCTTCATATGTGAGGTGATAGGCTTCATATGTGAGGTGAGATGGCTTCATATGTGAGGTGAGATGGCTTCATATGTGAGGTGATAGACTTCATATGTGAGGCGAGATGGCTTCATATGAGAAGTGAGAGGGAATTGTATCATATATGTGAGGTGAGAGGAAATTACATCATATATGTGAGGTGAGGGACATTAAAGGGACATTGCCACCTCGCGGGCCAATATGAAAGTTTGTGGTGTGTATCGGTCGATTAGGCGTGTCCGATTTCACCTGCAAAATTTGGCTCCCGAAACTCCCCCCATTAGATAAAAAATTAATTTGCACCACTCATGCTTGCCAAGCATTCGTAAAATTGGAGTGGCCACCACTATTTAGAATCACTTCTTTGCGGACTGTTATTTTCTTTTGAATGTTGCAAACTCAACATCACCATTCCGTCAGTGCACTTTAAAATTAAAAAGCGTATGCAGTTAATTATATTTTTAACAACCTTAGCCTCTTTCATAATAAAACAGCAAGATTTGATATGGCTCGACTTTGGGACCGTAGGAGTTGTGACCTATACCTTATAACACAGATATACTTTTCAAGGTCAAGTCTCGGCGAATTCGTACGCTACGGCTTTGGGCGGGCGCCAATACCACAACCAAACTGGATGAGAGCGGCCATCATGAATCGAGTACTGAGCATAGCTGGGACCAACGTTTTGGAGTCAGAAATAAATACAAAATGCTTTGCCGATACCCTGCTTTAGGTGCTGCAGGAGCAAGTTGAGCTTGAGCATACATGATTGTAGATCCCCACCATTCATTTAAGTTGCTTTTTAGAAATCCTCCGGAGGTGGCAATATCCCTTTAATATGTGAGGTGAGAGGGCTTTATCTGGCGAGGTGAGAGGGCTTCATCTGGCGAGGTGAGAAGACTTCATCTGTGAGGTGAGAGGGCTTCATCTGGCGAGGTAAGAGGGCTTAATCTACGAGGTAAGAGGGTTTCATCTGCGAGGTGAGATGGCTTCATCTGCGAGGTAAGAGGGTTTCATCTGCTAGGTGAGAGGACTTCATCCGTGAGGTGAGAAGGTTGCATCTGTGAGGTGAGAGGACTTCATTTGCGAGTTGAGGGGACTTGGTGTGAGATGAGAGGATTTTATTCGTGAAGACCTGGGCCTCGGAGTCCAACTAGATTGCGTTATCTTTGGGGTAAGATAACTTCGTCTGTGAACTGAGCCAACTGCTTCAATCCGATCGTTGAGAATAATTAAATTCTATAGGATATATCGTATAACAATACCCGGAGCCAACGACACTACGAATTTGCCACACACACACACACACACACACACACACACACACACACACACACACACACACACACACACACACACACACCACACACACACACACACACACACACACACACACACACACACACACACACACACACACACACACACACACACACACACACACACACACACACACACACACACACACACACACACACACACACACACACACACACACACACACACACACACACACACACACACACACACACACACACACACACACACACACACACACACACACACACACACACACACACACACACACACACCACACACACACACACACACACACACACACACACACACCCACACACACACACACACACACACACACACACACACACACACACACACACACACACACACACACACACACGACACACACACACACACACACACACACACACACACACACACACACACACACACACACACACACACACACACACACACACACACACACACACACACACACACACACACACACACACACACACACACACACACACACACACACACACACACACACACACACACACACACACACACACACACACACACACACACACACACACACACACACACACACACACACACACACACACACACACACACACACACACACACACACACACACACACACACACACACACACACACACACACACACACACACACACACACACACACACACACACACACACACACACACACACACACACACACACACACACACACACACACACACACACACACACACACACACACACACACACACACACACACACACACACACACACACACACACACACACACACACACAGCACAGCACACGCACACACGCACACGCACACGCACACGCACACGCACACGCACACGCACCACGCACACGCACACGCACACGCACACGCACACGCACACGCACACGCACACGCACACGCACACGCACACGCACACGCACACGCACACGCACACGCACACGCACACGCACACGCACACGCACACGCAACACGCACACGCACACGCACACGCGCACGCGCACGCGCACGCGCACGCGCACGCGCACGCGCACGCGCACGCGCACGCGCACGCGCACGCGCACGCGCACGCGCACGCGCACGCGCACGCGCACGCGCACGCGCACGCACACGCACACGCACACGCACACGCACACGCACACGCACACGCACACGCACACGCACACGCACACGCACCACGCACACGCACACGCACACGCACACACACACGCGCGCGCGGAATCCACACGTTAGTTATCGAACAACGGCAAACATTCCGATGAAGTGGTGACTCTCAAGAGCAATAATGGAGAGCACTGCAGTTCCAGCCTTTTAACTTCTGAAAGCTGCATAATTAAGCTGACAGAAAGTCTGACTTGGTGTTGACTATTGCCGAGAGTAGAAAAGTTACTTAATTTCCTGCTGCTGTCATTATACATAGCTGTTTGATTGCACTTTAAGCTAAAATGGATGACGACGTATCGTCTTTAATTCTTTGTTTTGCTCATTCTGCGAAGAAGTATTTTCGACGATGGTAGTTTAAGCTAAATGGATGACGACGTATCGTCTTTAATTCTTTTCGTCTTTAATTCTTTGTTTTGCTCATTCTGCGAAGAAATAATTTCGACGATGGTAGACCGTGCAGTTTCCAGTACAGCAGCACTTACTCAACAACAACAACTTATTCAACAGCAAGCACTGTGTGGGGACTGTTTCAGACACATGTTTATTTGATCAGGCCTCTCCTCCATCATCTTGCATCTCTCCCACCGGCACTGCTCTGTCGATTCCTCGCTGTGTTGTCTTGCTAGACCGTCGATGTGCTCCTCAGCCACTGGCAGGGGAGCAGATGAGGCTGGTAAAATATAATGCCATGCCAGGGTAAACAACACACATGTGTTTTGTACTAAATTAATAATGACCTGCGAACGGTTGAATTCGGAATGGAGAGCTATTGGAGCTGTCATACTTGCAATCGTTACGAGGACAACACCCCATCCACACACTCACACACGGAGTTGTTTTGCTACGAACGACTCGCAGCGAACAGGCAATCGTGGCTGTTGGTTCTGTACGGACGGTGTACGGACGGTGTACGGACGGTGTACGGACGGTGTACGGACGGTGTACGGACGGTGTACGGACGGTGTAGGGACGGTGTACGGACGGTGTACGGACGGTGTACGGACGGTGTACGGACGGTGTACGGACGGTGTACGGACGGTGTACGGACGGTGTACGGACGGTGTACGGACGGTGTACGGACGGTGTACGGAAGGTGTACCGGACGGTGCACGGACGGTGCACGGACGGTGCACGGACGGTGCACGGACGGTGCACGGACGGTGCACGGACGGTGCACGGACGGTGCACGGACGGTGCACGGACGGTGCACGGACGGTGCACGGACGGTGCACGGACGGTGCACGGACGGTGCACGGACGGTGCACGGACGGTGCACGGACGGTGCACGGACGGTGCACGGACGGTGTACGGACGCAGGACGGACGCAGGACGGACGCAGGACGGACGCAGGACGGACGCAGGACGGACGCAGGACGGACGCAGGACGGACGCAGACGGACGCAGGACGGACCGCAGGACGACGCAGGATGGACGCAGGATGGACGCAGGATGGACGCAGGACGGACGCAGGACGGACGCAGGACGGACGCAGGACGGACGCAGGACGGACCGCAGGACGGACGCAGGACGGACGCAGACGGACGCAGGACGGACGCAGACGGACGCAGGACGGACGCAGGACGGACGCAGGACGGACGCAGGATGGACGCAGGACTGACGCCGGACTGACGCAGGATGGACGCAAGATGGACGCAGGACGACGCAGGACGGACGCAGGACGGACGCAGGACGGACGCAGGACGGACGCAGGACTGACGCCGGACGGACGCTAGACGCCGTTGCTACTGGCCAGCTCAGCTGCCGGACACTGCACCGGCCGGACGTCAATATTCAATATGTGGCGTTAGGTGCGGCACCAGGTAGAGCCGGGGGAGTGGCCACTGGCCACCGCCGCTTCCCTATTGCCCAACGTCGGACGGTTGGCCTCGGGGAACGTCCGACGGCTTGGTAGGCTGGCGTGGTGGCAGGAGGTGTTGATCTGGTGGGGCGCCTACCGTACCGGTCGGCCGCTGTGCGTTTGTAACCGTGTACTGGCTGCTGGATTACTCACCTGGGTGAAGACTGTTTTTTAACCAAATTACGCTAGCTTTGCTTTGCAAGCAAGTTACGCTAGGTGTTACGCTAGTTTTGCATATGCTACAAATAACCAGTGATAATGTTGTTTTGCACATGCTGATCTACTCTCTACCAGGAAAATTACAGAAGTAGAGTTATCGGCAGTATTTTCAGAGCGTGATTATAAAGAAATTTGATGTCAAGCGTTATTTGCTTCTTGTTGGCGACATCTGAAGCATGGCGTCAGGGCTGTTCTCGGATGTCAATGTTCCTTGTGTATATGACCATATAAATACATTGTTGCTATGCTCCGGCATGTGTGTGCTTACTTTGCTTAATGATGATTATAGTTGTGCTCTGTCTGCTTGAATATTGATTTTGAAGAGGAAGTTAGAAGTTGGACCCGTGGGCTTCTCACGAACATCAAGGGATGCATCGTTTGATGTCCGTAGACAACGCGATGACTAGCTCCGTACATTCAGTCACCCGCTCCGTCCGCCACTGCGTAGCTTCCCTGGTTGCCATGGCGACGCGTCTGGCGCCGTGTGTCCGTCCTTGTGTTGTCCTGGCAACGCGCCTGACGCCGTGTGCCTGTCCCTGGTTGCCATGGCAATGCGTCTGATGCCGGTTTGCCTATCCCAGTTGCCATGACAACGCGTCTGACGCTGTGTGTCTGCCATAGTGTTGTCATGGCGACGCGACTGACGCCATGTGCCTGTCTTAGTGTTGTCATGGCGACGCGTCTGACGCTGTGTGCCTGTCCCTGGTTGTCATCGCGACGCGTCTGACGCCATGTGCCTGTCCTAGTGTTGTCATGGCGACGCGTCTGACGCTGTGCGCCTGTCCCTGGTTGTCATGGCGACGCGTCTGACGCCCATGTGCCTGTCCTAGTGTTGTCATGGCGACGCGTCTGACGCTGTGTGCCTGTCCCTGGTTGCCATGGCGACGCGTCTGACGCCGTGTGTCTGTCCTTCTGTTGCCAGGTGATGAACAACGGACAGCTGGCATCCGTAACGCTGTACCAGCATGAGGAAGCATGACCGACACCTCGGCCCTGCTAGCTCATACTATCATCTAGCTGCGGCGGCAGCAGCGCGACGGCGGTAGCGGAGGCAGAGGCGGCTCGATCAGTCAGAAATGTACAAAAAAAGACGATGCTTGTCGGGGACATAGCTGGCCTGCTTGCCGCCCTGCCTCGGGACTCGAGCAAAGCAGGGAGAGGCATTGCCAGCCGCGCCACGTAGCGGCACTCAGCGCTTTCACAGATCTGGCGACGTGCGCGTGGCACTGTCGGGCCGGCCGGTGTGCGGACATGTGACGTCAGAGAGCAGCAATCAACATCGGACACGACGCGAGGAGGGTTGGATAGCTCCCGGCGACTGCCGACGACACTGGGTAACCAGCGGAACCACGGAACCACGGCACCACGGAACCACGACCGCAGCGAGAACGCCGCGGGAAGGACGGCTGTTCAGCGAGTGGAAACGGGCAAGCGAAGGTCAGCCGGTGTTGATGTGAGTTAGGTATGGAGGCCCACCAGGACTGCCAGAGAGGTCCGCCGGAGCCGCTACACTATCGGTCAGAGCTACAAGGCTGTCACTGGAGCCGCCAGCAGGAGAATAAGACTGCCAGCCAATCGACGTGGCTATTGATACTAGTTTGCGTTAGCTTTAGGTAACATATTTTGCGCTTCGTCTTGGTCGTGTGCTGCGTAGTTTAGTTTGCGTAGTTAGTTCACTGCGTAGTTTGCCGTGCGTTGGGTGTGTCGATGAAGTTTGTCTGAGTTACCAAGATATACATTACCTCTTGATAGTGCCGACTGCGGCCGCAGCGGAGGCGAGGGCTCCGCCTCGTCTGGATTATGTCGTGCACTGCTGAGGTGCTGATGCGTGTTGGGTGCTTTGCCGCCGTGGCAGAGGTATGGCCGACCAGGCGTCGGTCGGTCGGACGGCCTTGTGGTGCTTTGTGTGCTGACTCGCTCGGCGGATGGCCGGTCGGGTGGGTCGCTCGTAACACGCGTGTTGTTAAGTAGCTGCGTCGGGCGTGGCTGACGCTGTGTGTGTGTCTGTGTGTAAATCCAGCGTCCGTGTAGGGCCTCCCCTCGGTCCCCTGTCCGTTCACCCACCCAGTCATATACATATACCAGTGCCTACACCGATCTGCGTGGCCCGGTGGCCGGCTGGCATGGCGCCCTGAGGTCCCACGAGGTCCCTTGTGGCCCATGGGACCTGCGGGAAGCCAAGCAAGCTCCGACCGCGTCTAGACTGGGTCCTTACCGGGCCCTCGGGCCCCACAGGACGCGTTTCCCAACTCGGCACCTTTTCCGGTTTTCGCACGGCAACAGAGCCGCGTGTGCCACTGTGCACGGCTGCTGTACGGCGCGGCCGACCCTCAGTGGAGCAGTCGGTTCCACTGTGCGCTGCTACTGTGCGGTGCGGCCGGGCCGCGGTCTCGCAGGATCTCGTCTCGGGTGTGGAACTGTGCAGCGGACCGCTGCAGGGCGCTTACACGTTAATAAACGAACATATTTTGCTACGAGTGTCCCTGCCCGACGCTGACGGAGCAGGTAAGTTTGGGTATGACGGAAAACTTGTGCGGAAACCAGATGGAAATCGGTGCGGAAAACTTGTCCCCCTAAGGCATTGCTGAATGCTTATGCGGGCACGCGGTCGCTGCCACCAGCCATCGATTATCCCAGTCACGGGCAAACAGCGAACGCTGAAGCGGCTCGAACACGCCTCGCCAAGGCGAAGCAGATTGTAAGTCCAGCGCTCTCCAACCGAGCACGGGTGGATATTTTAGGCACGAGTTCAAAACCGACGTGTCGTGTTCTCGAAATACGACATAAGTAGTATGTTTATATTTAGATTGGTTATGCCTGCGGGACGATGAGACAATGTAGCAGTTGTTCAGTCTAAAAAACAAGCTCCGTCGGCACCAATGTTGTCTTCGCTCATCGCGACAATGCGGTATATACGTGTACCACGATAAGTCTCTGTCGATAACGTTCATGTAAAAAGTACGCATGCTTCAAGCGATGACCACTTCACTGTCTGCCTGCCAACAAGCACTCATAAGTTACGTTCTAATAATAACAGTTTTAGTCTTTGATATTCTCGTTTGGGATGTCATGCTGATGTCATGCTAGCATCATGCTGACATCAACGCGGCTCGTACAAACATTCACACGTTACGGCGCGACTTCGAGCACGAATTCTACGATATGTTAGCTGTGCTGGTCACTCCGGCGAGCACATGTTGGCACCAGGGGTCACTCGTCTCCGACCCCGACATCGAGCATCACAGTTGGGCCACGCCCACCACGTCAGGCCTCGCCTCCACGCGGGGTAGTTCGCTAGTCGCGAGCTCTCTAGTCTCTTGGTCCTGCCGACTCGCGAGTCTGTTATCATCAATAGTTGACTGGTGAGTTGGACTGCGCGCTCGGGAAGCAGCGTGATCACCAGAGGCTGGCGACTGATCATCAGCGCGTTGTATGCGCTGACTTGTTTGCTGGATCGCGACGACACGGCTCCGAAGAATGCTGATTCTATGAAAAGAAGAGACGTGACAACGTACGGCAAATCTGAAACTTGCACAATTTTGCCACAAGGCCCTTGTCATGTAAGGTTTACGTCTTCCAAAAATGAAGTGGTACGTCGCGTACGTCTTCCAGAAGCATGCAAGCACACACATTTGTAATGCGGAACAGTATTTGTGAAGAGATGTGTAGTGCGGGACAGCATGTCTTTGGATATGCTGTTCCGCAAAACACGTGCGAATGCTTGAATGTTTTATCATTTCTTGCGTTATTCTTTGCAGTTTGGCTGGTTACACCTCGACTAATTCAGTTCCGCTATTAAACTCCTGAGGTCATGAAATGTCGCGCCTCGCGTCAGTTTTCATTCCAAATTGACTCACCAACTCTGAGTCGAGAGCCGATGACTCAGTAGCGCTCCCGGTACGGCTCGGAGGGCGCCTTCTCTGACGGCTGATATCCCCACTGTTTCTGCCAGTGGTGCGTCCAGTACAGCTCGCCGTTCTCCTGGGCCTGGTGCGCGTCCTTACACACCCAGACACAGTACACCAGACAGAAGACGAGAGCGCAGAATCCGCCGATCAGCAGCGCCAGACCGATGAACCTGATGGGAGGACACAGTAGACTGATCATTACACCGGTAGATTGTCAAGTGGAACACGTGTACGAATAATTCAGCGAAACAATCTGATGA
>JAXIVJ010012581.1:0-39909 GCA_036785665.1 Chirona hameri
GGTCAGGTCAAAATTGAGGTCACCAGAGGTCATCAAAGGTCAAATTTTCCTGTTTTATCCTGTTTTAGGACATTGCTCCAGACATTCCCATATATCTCAGCAACTATGCTAGTTAGAAACAAACAGAAAAAGGAAATGCCAGCCAGTGAAATTTTAAATTGCTGAGGTGTCTTCAAATTTGATATCAGGTCAACATTCGAGGCTCCAGAGGTCAAAAAAGGAAAAAATGACGTTTTTTTGCTAAATCGTTTTTCGCTATTAACTTTTTATGTAATAAAGATAACGGAAAACTGTTTACATCATTGTGTTTATCTTGTCAAGGCGCTTTGAATGATGGACATGGTGACCTTGTTAAGTCAACTTAAAAATTTGACCTCAGGTCAAGGTCAAGTGGTATCCCAAGTAGGGCATGTAGGATATGGAAGACGTGCCTTGACGAGACAAATACATTGATATCTGTTTAACTTCTCTATCTTCATTATGTCGTGAGTTATTGACAAAAAAGTGATGGTGACCTCACATGACCTTAAATGACCCAATAGGGGTCACTGAACAAAACTTACACTTGGATCATCAAGAATATCCTATAATAACATGATCCAGAAGTAATTGGACTAATATCATGCATATCCTTAGCATTTGTATATTTCCCCATTGACTTATTATAGGGAGGTTACGAAATTGACCTGACCTTTTAGGTCACCGATATCAAAATTCCGAGATATCAGAATTGTAAGTACATATGACCTCATGACATCCTGTAAGTATCAAACTGATCGGTGAAAAACTCTGCCTCTGGCACAACTGCAAACATTTTTGGAGGTGGAGTTACTTGACCTGGTCTGGTGACCTGACCTGAGATGACCCTATGATATTTTTTTCTCAAAGTGTGCGCAATTGATGTCCTAACATGTGTGCGAAAACCCGGTGGCGCTGCGCGCCGCCGTTTTTTCACTATCTTTGAAAAACCTAAGGGGGGGGGCGGAAATCAAACCCCCTGCAGTGCGCGGGTTAAGACATATAACGGGGACCTCAATGTTCATTTAGTCCATTATTTCAGCAATTATCAGCGTTAAAACTTGGGCGTTTTCGAGACTAGTATCAGATAACGAATACTTGATCGGCACTACTGTCCACCACTTTTATCTTAAGATCAATTTTAGAGTTTTGAATTATCTGCAAGTCCTACACTGGATCATAAAATTATTATGCAATTCAAAACTGACGGGACTTTGTATTACTACACACTGCTCGTTGAGGTTTTGTGTTGTTGTGGTTTTCTTATCTCCGGCCTTTACCGTTGAGAATTTGGTGGTGGCGTATTCATTTTTTTGGCATGAAAATTCATGAAAAATATAGCATTTTATGGGAAAACTAGGTAACTGCTGGTGTCGTTGGAACAAAAGAAGTTTATTTTCTTTCAAATATTGCTTATTTTACCGGAAATATGCCATAAGTGAGATGTTTTTATTAGCATAAAAGAGATGACTGCTCTGCCTCAGCCGGTCTTGCAGAAATACGCGATGGCATCACCGCGCACTTTGGAATGTCCTTACGTGCAGAAGAGGTCATTTCCAGAAAAATGTGGCTACCGTGGGACTTCTACCACCTTTATAAGTGCGTTTTACTATGTAACTCAATTATTCTGGGAAAAACCCGTATAATGCCTTTAATAAATTGTAGCTGGTAAAGTTTTCCGTCACATATGGTAGCACGAATCTGGGCCGGGCTGAATCTCGGCTGAATGTGGTCCAACTTCCGTTACATGATCCGTTGAATCATAGTTCCCGAGATATATGGGACTAGAGCAGCTTCCCAGACTAGCCACGCTTGACCTCTAATGCTCTCTAGTGACCTTAATATTGGCCTGAGTCCAAAATGATCAATACAAATTCGATTTGCCTTGTTACAAGATTTCGAAAATTTTGTTTATCTTCTTCGTAACCTTTTTAGTTTTGAGCTAGATGGCACTTATTTATCTAGAAACAGCTTTAGCTGCAATGGCGGAGGAGACCGATGGACCCAAATTACGTCACGCTCTGACGGTACGATTCTGTAGAATCGCCGTATGACTCTACCTCCTATATATGGGCTTGGTGGCGGCGGCAAAGTCAGGGTTGTTCGTCGGTGAGTGGAGTCAAGGCCGTATAAGAGAGGTAGAGTCATTCGGGGATCTTAGCGCCCCAATCGCCGGACATTAGCATGACGTCACTGGTCCTTTGGTCAGACTCTGCTGTCGCCGCACGCGGCCCGGTGCGGTACGAATATTTCGAACGGGATACGGATAGTTGCGCCTAAGGTACGATACTATTTAAGATTACGTTTACCGCGGATAATTATCCCTCCCTTAATTCATGCTGAGGGGAAGAAGGTCATGCGCTTCCCGGTCTGTGTGAGGGGCGACTGGCGAGACAGCCATACGCCGCACCGGTCTGATTGAGGGGTGAGACGGCCATACGCTGCCCCGGTCCGGCTGAGGGGGGGAGGGGCAGGAGACTGCCATACGCTGCCCCGATCTGGCTGAGGGGCGAGACGGCCATACGCTTCACTGGTCTGACCGAGGGGTGAGACGCCCATACGCTTCCCCGGTCTGGCTGAAGGGTGAAACGGCTATACGCTGCCCCGGTCTGGCTGAGGGGCGAGACGGCCATACTCTGTCCCGGTCTGGCTAAGGGGTGAAACGGCGATATGCTGCACTGGTCCGGCTGAGGAGCGAGACGGCCGTACGCTGCCCCGGTCCGGATGAGGGGTGAGACGGCCATACGCTGCTCCGGTCTGGCTGAGGGGCGAGACAGGCATACACTGCACCGGTCCGGATGAGAGACGAGACGGCCACACGCTGCCCAGGTCTGGCGGAGGGGCGAGACGGCCATATGCTGCACTGGTCCGGCTGAGGGGCGAGACGGCCGTACGCTGCCCCGGTCCAGCTGATGGGCGAGACGGCCGTTCGCTTCTCCCGGTACGACTGAGGGATGAGACGGCCATACCCTCCCTCAGCCCCGGTCCGGCTGAGAGAGGAGACGGCCATGCGCTGCCCTGGTCTGGCTGAGGGGCGAGACGGACACAGTGCCCCGGCCCGGCCGAGGGGCGAGACGGCCGTACGCTGCCCCGGTCTGGCTGAGGGGCGAGACGGCCATACGCTGCTCTAGTCTGGCTGAAGGATGAGACGGCCATACGTTGTACCTGGAAATGTTGCAAATGGCATTGTTTTGGCTTAAAGGGAAATAATGACCTTTTTCCACTAAAATGGAGTTAGCACTTGAAATCGCCAGACGAGATCAAAATATATTGTAAATTCATCACATTTTGCATGAAAACTTTCCTACCGAAAGATATTTCAAGTTAAAGTTGATAAGCGTTCCACACTTTAAACGACCGGTACTTGCACTATTTCTGACCTTTTGTCAAGTACTTTTGGTCCTCATCAAACTGCGGGCTTTTCCCGTATTGTTTTTTTACGCAATGAAGTGGAAAATATATTGTGCGTTCTGCTTGTTGTGATTATATGCCCGGCGATCTTCTAAAACTAACAGCGATTGAAAAAAAGTGGCAATAAAATCGGAAGCTCATCGATGCACATCAACGCGGCATAGTTAGTGGTTGCGACCCTCAATTTTTGAAAATCGATTCATTTGTTTTCAACATTAGGAGTTGTGTATAGTTTGTCTGTGGCTGTATATAACACTATGCTTTATTTTATCATGAAAAATAATAATTTTTCCAAAAAAAAACTAACGAACAATAACACAAAACTGGCAATTAAATCAGAAGCTCATCGATGCACATCGACGGCGACCTATTTAGCGTCGGCGATTTGTTTACATAGTCATTGTCATGCTTCTCGGCGCACTTAACTATCTCGGCGCACTTGGCGAGTTGTTCCTGATTAGTATACCCAAGTCCCGTAGCAGGCTTTGTTAATGACGTCACTGGTGCCATTCTTGTGTAGCATTGCAAAATATATCTGATTTCGAGTTGAAAGCTAATTAAAGACTTATTCAAATTATTGTTTTTAAGTTTGAATTTTCTTGTTAATCATTATTAAAGGTATTTTATCACTGTATTTCATAGTAGTTGACACTTCAGAAACTTGTGACGTAATAATATTGTATCCAATATGCATTTCACTCACCTTTTGCTATTGTGGCGCAGTGCCGAGTGCTTTGCGAATACTAGCTTGCCTGGGGTTCAATTCATTCCGCTCTTATTTTATTCGAGTTGGTATAGTTTGCATGTTGTTGTTATTCATGACTTATACTGATAGTCAGTCATGCATCACGGATGCTTCACGGATTGCTTCACGGATCAGAGCGCTGCTCGAACGCACGCTAGTAGCGCTTTCGTTCTCCATGGCAACCAGGCGTGAGCCAATGAAAAGCCAGAACGTATTCCCTTTCTGGCTTTTGATTGGCTGACGCCTGGTTGCCATGGAGAACGAAAGCGCTACTAGCGGGTGTCCGAGCAGCGCTCAGTTTGATCGGAAATGTCACAGAGCCTCCACAAATGCCGCACTCGATGTTAACAATGGTAGGGAAGGACGAATTTGTCAATGACCTTCATGAAGTACACAAGGTACTTGTTTTGTATTTTTCCAAACTTACAACTTTGAATTTGGGAATAATTGTATTTAATTCTTAAATTTAAATAAAATAATTTTAAAAACATAACGGTAGCCTAAGAAATTGTTGCTAACAAAATCAAAAGGTCATTATTTCCCTTTAATGTTCAAGATATGCTAAAAACAAACTTAAAAAACAAAATATTTGAAAATATAGACTTGCAACATAACTTACTTATCTAACGGCGAAGACTTCAAATTGCCGTTCTCGTCAACACCCGTCAAAATACTGCAAACCGCTCGAAACCGCAGCTGCAGCGACAGGGCTGGCCACGACTGGACCACAGCACCAGTGACGTCACGTCGTCGCTAGTGCTGTACCGCTCGGCAGCCGATACATGGGGTTATCCCAAGGTACTTTAATAGGGTATCCCTGGATGACACCCCCTGGGTGGAGTTGTAAACATCAGGGGCAGGGGGTAGGGTGTAGTACATAGTATTTTATCTACCGTGGGTGTAGTAGGTACCAGGTACGTACTTAACTGTGATTTTCTGTTCCTTCAATTCTCTGTCATCAGCAGAAACCGCTGATTGATAGCAATTGTGAATGTCGGTACCCATGTGCATTTTAGGTAAATTTGTATTGTGAATGTTTGCCAGTATGGTATGTAGGTACCCATGCTAAATTTTGGTTAACTTTTACCTTACCAACGCATGCCATCAGCTTGATTGACATTTGTTAACCCAGTGTGTTTTTTAAAGTGCTGTTTCTAATATAAAATGAATATTTTGATTGTAATGTTTATTTGATATATTTTGTAAGGGGAATAATACCTTTGCCACCTTTTTAAGTCTCATTTACAACTTAAAATCCCTCCATAACAACTTTCTATAAGGAGCAACCTTTCCGCCTCAGGTTCAACTTCTTGGCCCTCATCTTATCTTTGAATCTTATCTTTGAATCAACAATCTTATCTTTGAATCAATCATCAAAGATAAGATTGTTGAATTCTTGGAGCAAAATGAACTCATCAAAGATACACAGCATGGCTTTAGGAAGGGCCGTTCTTGTTTAACTAATCTTCTGGAGTTTTTGGATGTTGCAACAGATAGTGTTGATCAGGGTAAACAGCTAGATGTAGCTTTTCTTGATTTCAGTAAAGCATTTGACAAAGTCCCCCATACAAGACTGGGGTTGCAACTTAAAATTCATGGGATCAGGGGCAAGATTCTGGATTGGATAGAAACGTGGCTTTCAGGACGCCAGCAAAGGGTTATATTGAATGGGTGCCAATCACAATGGAAGGAGGTTCTCAGTGGGGTTCCACAGGGCTCAGTCCTGGGCCCATTGCTTTTTATAATATTTGTGAATGCAATTGAGAACAGTATAGACAGCAAAGTCTTGAAATTTGCAGACGATCTAAAAGTTGTCAGGATTATTAGAGGAAAACATGATCAGGATGTTTTTCAATCAGATCTGGACAAGCTAGTTGAGTGGTCTGAAGCATGGCAGATGAAATTCAATTTGAGTAAATGTAAGATTATGCACGCTGGACGGGTTAGCAGTAAACATAGGTATGAAATGGGTGGGCAGAAAATGGAGCAGATTGAAAAGGAAAGAGATTTAGGTGTCGTGGTAAACAATAGACTATCAGCGTCAGACCAGGTTGTAGAAGCTAGGAAAAAGGCACTTAGAATGCTAGGGGCCATTAACAGAAATGTTTCCTACAAGAGTGAAAAGGTAATAACAAAACTGTATTGTGCATACGTTAGACCACATTTGGAGTATTGTGTACAAGCCTGGTCTCCAACATATGAGAAAGATTGCTGGTTGTTAGAAAGAGTTCAAAAAAGGGCAACAAAAATGATTAATTGTCTTGGTAGTTTACCTTATGAAGATAGATTAAGGAAATTGGGTATGTTTTCACTTAGATATAGAAGGCTAAGAGGAGATCTAATTGAAGTCTTCAAATTTGTAAATAGTCAGCATTCTGGATATTTAAAGGGTATGTTTGAGTTCAATAGGGAAAATCGAGGTAGAGGTCATCAGCATAAACTCATTATGAAACAAAGTAGGACTAGGCTACGACAGTCATTTTTCAGTAGAAGGGTTGTAGGACATTGGAATATGCTACCAGGGGATGTCGCTGATGCAGTGACACTTGCTTCCTTCAAAATTAGATTAGATAAATACTTTACAGAGAAGGGATTAGTTCATAAATACTCGTGGGATTAGCCTTCTTTTATGCAGGTAGAGTAAGGTGATTTGAAGGGGCGAGACTGGTGGGGGGGGGGGTGCAACCTCGGATGGGCCCAAGAGGCTCTTTGTTGCACTTTTATTTTATGTCTTTATGTCTTTATGTCTCATTCCCAACCTTTTGTAGTTGTACTGGTTAGGTAGGTTAATGTAAATACATTGTACAACTGATTTACACCACCTAACCTAACCTGTCTACAAGATAGTCTGGGGAGTATAGGGGGTGATAGCCCCCCAGTAGGTCTGCAGCACAGAGAGCGAATGTGAGCGGAGCAGTCGAAACATGGCCCCTGCAACCGTAATTGCTGTAAAGGCTAGGCCAGGTTTGATCATGTTATTACAATTGTTTCCTGCCACACCCGGCAAATGCCTGTTAGCATAATATTCCAGATTTAGCTGATTACAAGTAACAACTAACCATAGCTTCAGAAAAGTTCCAGAACTGGGCAAAATACTAAAACCGAGTGAAATACAGCTGCCATGTAGCGTTAGAAGGTTAGGACTTAGGAATGAGGGACTTTAAGGTGGAGTATACAAAACATTGTGAAAAATGTTGTTTTAAGCTTGAGGAAGGGCAAATGGATAAGTTAAGGGAAAAAAGTTGGAAGGAAGTGTTTTTAAGGTGCTAATTGTATGCCATTTTATTGTATTGTTGTTCCATTGTTACTATGGATTGCATATAGCTGAACAATCAATAAGAATTTGATCAAAATGTAATGAAATTGGTCACATTAAATGCTTTGCAACTCAACAGTCTGGGTATTTAGTGTACACAATTTATTGTGCAAGTGTCACCACTTTCTGCACATATGCTTCATATGTGGCTCTCGCTCAACATCAAAATAGGTGGTAGTTTTTAACAGCATACAATTAATGGGCACCTTAACCCTCGCCCTACAGGGGACATTTCTCACCTTCGTCCTAAGGGGAGGCCTGACAGGCTCCCCCTGTTAACTTCCAGATCAAGCAACTTAGAGCAATGCTGCAAGAACCAGCATATTGCCTGTCATGAGAGGATTGTTTGCAAATTTGCTGTTTGCTGGTACACATTTTGTACTCTTCTGTATTCTGATTGAGGGCTGGGGGTCTCCATAGCTTGATCCAGTTGACTGAATCAAATAAAATATGATTATTAATCATATCTGATTTAATTATGTTTATTTTCTCTTTTCAAAGAGTACAAAAAATTGCAAAAGAGTATAAAAGAGTACATAATGCATACCAGCAAACAGCAACTTTGCCAACCATCTATCAGTATGTGATTTTTAGGTTTCAGGTCAACGGGTGACCTTCCAGATCAAGTGAATGACCTAAGATTAACCACGTCCAAAAATAGCGATTGTACAGGGCCCTTAGTATAACTTCTGAATGGAAAGAGATAGAGACACTGTAAAAAGTAATGTGTTGCCTGTCAAGGAAAATCCAAAGGCATCCCATTTTGAGCATCTATGTCAACTGGTGACCTTTGTGGTCAGGTCAATGGACCTTTGGGTTTGACATGACCTTGGCGAAAAGGTCGTAGGTCACGATCTAATAGTTGTGTACACTTTACATTTTGATAGAATACATATAATTGTTGTAAACTCAGCTACTGAAAATGTCAGCTAGATGTGCTGAATGTGTAAAAAGTTATTCCAGAAAAGCCTCAGGGGGAGGGCTGTATCCCCCCCCCCCCCCGTAGGGTGAGGGTTAAAACCCCTTCTTTCCAACTTTCCTTCAACTTATCTTTTTGCTCTTCCTCAAACCTAAAACAACCTTCTCCGCAACATTTCGTATACTCCACCTTAACCCGCGCTGTGCCGGTTCTCGGTGCCACCTTCGCCGTGCCGGAGTGGGGGGGGGGGGGGGGGGCGTTTCGACTCCCCCTCGAACTCGGCTCCTATGGCACGTAGACAAAAACCGAAAACACCGTTCGAAAGCTTGTTAAAATGCATTTTAAAATATTTCTGGCATTTGTTTTTCTAAGGTCAATATTGAGGTCACCAGAGGTTATCAAAGGTCAGATTTTCCTGTTTCAGGACCTTGCTCCAGAAACCCCAAAATATCTCGGGAACTATGTTAGCTAGGAACAAACGGAAAAAAATACATCGAAAGCTCTTGAAACATGCAATCGCCAAATTATCCTTAACTTTTAGCTCAGGTCAATAGTTTAGGCTCCAGAGGTCATCAAAGGTCAAAAAGGATATTTTTGCAAACAGTTTTTTTTCTTCTCACAAATAACTGTTTACCTAATCAAGATAAGGCTTCCTATTATTTTATCCTAATAATGTATCCTATCCTAATAATTGATTAAGATAATCAAGATAATCTTTGACGTCATCGTGTTTGTCTTGTCAAAGCGCTTCAAATCATATTCATGATGACTAGGTTAGGTCAGCTTAGAAATTTAACCTCAGGTCAAGGTCAAGTGGTGACCCAATTAGGTCATGTTGCACATTGGGAGACGTGCCTCGACGAGACAAACACATTGGTACAGGTTTCACTTCTCTATCTTGATTTTGTCGAGAGTTATTGACAACAAAGTGTTGGTGACGTGACCTCGGATGACCTTGGCTGACCCTGTAGGGGTCACTGAACAAACATTGCACCTGGGACTTCAAGAATGGTCTATTATAACATGATCCAGAAGGAATTGGGCTGATATAATGCGTATCCTCAGAATAGGAAGCATTTGAATATTTCCCCATGAACCCGCGCTTGACCGGGGGGGGGGGGGGCAAATATTGCCCCCCCCCCGACGAATTTTCGCGATAACTCAAAGCACAATGGAACTATCAACGTGAAACTGTGGATACTTCTCCCACATCAGTTGTACATCTTGTGTGCGAAAATGAAGCAATTCGTCGATAACCGAAGGTTGTTGTTCTATATTGAAAATAACACTATTCTTTAGAATTGTTTGTCTATAGAAAAACAACCTGAGCCATTCTCCGGTTTTTTTCCGATTCGTGTCTGAGATCGGTAAAAGTTGATGCTCTGGAAAACGGCTCGATAAATTTCTCCGAAATTTTCAGCATATCGCTCACTCACGGGGATCTAGATGATGGCAAGGTCCGCTAGTGTGGGAAAACTTCGAAGCGCACGTATGTAAGAGGACATGGACAATACCAAAACCAAATTTCAAAGCAATATTTTTTGTTTTGACTGACTGATGGCTCCCTAAGTATGAGAGTAACTCATGACATCATTTTGTAAAATTGCGTTTTTTGTGCTTTTATTGACCAGATACAGACAAATAAATGTCAGCACTGTATTTGTGAGATAAACCTGGTCTAGAAACATGCCTTTTATATTTAAATTTATCAATTTCAAATTTTGACCATATGCGACCTTAACTTGAACTAAGCTTGACACTAACTTCACTTAAATGAGGTCAGATGGTAAAATAACCATCACTATCGAATTATACGTGTAAAATAGTCCATAAAACATGTATTGCATGACTTTTGGAAATTTGCCTGTGTATAGTGACCTTTTATGACCTGACCTTGACATTGACCTTTGTCAACAATCCCATTTTAGCTCATGCGGGATGTGTATTATACCTTTGGGAGGACTTTCGGTGATCATGGTTGCAATCAAAGGCTTTGGATGGAAAGTATGGTCCATAAACTAAAGTGCCTCCATCTTGACATTTGACCCGACCTTGACCTGATATGTGACCTCAATTCGAGAAAAAAATAGAGTATGCTTTAGATGCGTCTCATTGAGAGCTTTCGAATGCCGCGTTGCGCGTCTCGCTGCGATCGTGGGTTCCAGAGATAACGGGGGGACAATATCCCCCCCCCCCCACCCCCCGGTCAATGGTGTTCTGCTGAGGCCCCGGTCATGCGCGGGATAATGGGGAGGTCACGAAATTGACCCGACCTTAGGTCACGACATAAAAACAAATCCGATATATACGAATAGTAGGTACCATTGCCCTGATGAAATCCTGTAAGTACGAAATCGATCGTCCAAACACTGTGGCTGTGGTACGACCGGATTTTTTTTTTAGTTGGGGTCACGTGACCTGGCCTGGTGACCTGACCTGATAATTCAGGGTTGTGCCCGATTGCGCAATTTACTGAAGTTACTCCCGTCTTGTGGGCAGCCCCTCACAACTGATAAGGAAGGAATGCCAGGGGTCGGGATCGGATCAGTAGAGGTGCAAGATTAATAACAGATAATGTTTGACGATAAATTGCTCCTTCTTCATAAATCTAGCACCTCCTACCGGCAGCGCTCGATACTCTGGTAGCACCCTGCCCGAACCGTGAGGGGTCAAGTACAAAATGGTGAAAACTTGAGTCAATTGCGTCATCGGGCACAGCCCTCCGGCTGAGATGACTGGAGGTCAATAATTTCACACTATGTGGGTAATTGATGTCCGAACACCCGTGCCAAAAATGGCAGTGTTGCGCGCCGCCGTTTTTCCGCTATCGAAAAGCCTTAGGGGTGGCGTCTAAACGCCCCCCCCCCCCCTCCCGACACGGCGCTGATTAAAGTCCCTCATTCCTATCATTTTAACGCTAGTCTACATGTCAACTGTATTTCACTCGGTTTTAGTATTTTGTCCCCATTCCCAACTTTTCTGAAGCTATGGTTAGTTGTTATCAGCTGAATCTGGAATATTATGCTAAAATCTGGTTCAAATGCGCCTGGCAATAGCAGAGTGGCGCAAACTAGTTTGCCGGGTGTGGCAGGAAACAATTGTAATAACATAATCGAACCTGACCCAACCTTTACAGCAATTATGGTCGCAGGGGCCTACGTTTAGAACACTGCTCGCTGCGCTGCGGACCTACGCCCCCCCCCCCCCCCCACAGACCATCTTGTAGACAAAACCTAATCCTATGCCGCAAATAAGTTGTCTGATGTATTACGCGGTGCGCGCTGCGGACGTCGCCCATCGGTTTGTTTATCATTATGGTTTGAAGTTATCATTCATACAAATATCATCCAGATCTGGCAACACCAATACAACTACAAAAGGTTGGGAATGAGGGCCAAAAAGTTGGTCCTGAGGTGAAAAGGTTGCTCCTCGTAGTAAGTTGTTATGGAAGGATTTTAAGTTGTAAATGAGTTTTAAAAAGGTGGCGAAAGTATTATTCCCCGATGTTTTAGTCCCAGACCATGCCAAGCAGAATGTATACTGTCACTGCGTGTGCTGACCCCCCCCCCCCCCCCCCCCCCCCATCTGATGGGGGAATTATAGCAGTGGAGTCGCCACTAAATTGTAGTGGGGGGCCAGCCCCGGGATACTGCAAATCAGGGGTGCCGCCCCGGTGGCGATGCCCCTGAATTATAGGTATACAGCAGAATTTAGTAGATACAGTTTTACATCCCCCAATGACTGAGGACAGTCCACCTAGCCCACTGGCTTCATTCATCTGACCTTGAATGGAGCAGACCTGTCTGTCACTGGTCATGGTGGACACTGGGCAGGTCATCTCTGCAGGAAGCAAATCGCTAGTGGCAAAGTAACTTGAACCCACCTGTGTATACATCTAGTCTGAACCTTTTGAATGGTTTGCATGGGTTGAATGTTTTTTCCGCACACCTCGCAGAGGCCTGTTCACGGTACCTGCGACCACTGCGACCACTGCGACCAGCTGCGATCAGACCAATCAGCGTCGAGCACTGGCCGGGCTGGGAGGGAGGGAGGGAGGGAGGGAGGGAGGGAGGGAGGGAGGGAGGGAGGGAGGGAGGGAGGGAGGGAGGGAGGGAGGGAGGGAGGGAGGGAGGGAGGGAGGGAGGGAGGGAGGGAGGGAGGGAGGGAGGGAGGGAGGGAGGGAGGGAGGGATCATGTAATGTGTGTATGGGGAAGGGTGTGACGTCATATCTCTGCGACTGCTGCGTCTGTGAAATCGCAGCCGCAGCGGTTGCAGAGGGAGTGAGGAACTGAAGCTGAACATGGAGCAAGTCCTTGGTTATGATAGGTTATCCACCGGTCCATTGCCGAATCCAGAACGGTGGTTGGGGGGGGGGGGCACGGGTGATGGGGGGGGGGGGCAAATACAAAAACAAATTATCACACAATTCTGAAAACTCATCGGACTTTGCTTAAGCTTATGCATTGATAGCTGATTTAAAACAAACTTTCCTTCGTAAAAGTTGCTAAGATAAATCGTAGATTAGAAGAAAATGCGGTAGAAAAATGAAGAATGCGGTAGAAAATGCGGTACACACATACACAGACACGACAAATCATGGATCCCTGAACACGTATATCACTGATCAGAGGCAGACACGCCGCTCGCTAAACCCGGCCATCGATGGCCGAGTAGAAGAGGATGCAGCCGGCCGGGCTCTGCACGGCACTGCTGTTCAGCTGGTGCACCTCTTGGTCGTCGAACTTGTGCCAGCGGCCCGAGTTGACGCAGCCACAGAAGGCCGTGTAGTGTCCGCTCTCCATCGAGCCGGAGTGGTTCACCACGCCGTAGAGGTAGTACTTGTGGTGACGGTATTGCGCCTCCTGGTTGAGGACGTAAGGCGACATGTCCAGGTTTTCCAGCGGGAATTGTAAGTTCGACTGGTTTTTCTGCTTAGATTTTCTTCTATATCAGGAAATGTGTCAAGGTTGCGCCGATTTCAGGTGGTTGGGGGGGGCATGGCCGCTTTGCCCCCCCCCCCCCCCCCTGGATCCACTAGTGCACCGGTCACAGAGGTGTTCACGGCACCGGAATCTTCGTGACGTCACACCCCAGGGGTGGAGCTTAACCTGCGCCGTAGCGGTGCTCTGCTGCGCCACCTTCGCCATGCCGGGGGGTTAGACACCGCCCCTCTCTAACTCGAAAACTAAAAGGGCTAGAAAGACTTAGAAAAAGGCGTTCGAAAGCTCTCGATAAGCACATTCGAAGGTACTTCGGATATTTGTTTTCCTCAAGTCAATATTGAGGTGACATCAAAGGTCAGCTTTTCCAGTTTTAGGACTTCGCTCCAGAAACCCCCAGATTTCACAGGAACTATGATAGCCAGGAACAAACGGAAAAAGAACAATGGAAAGCACTTGCAAAATGCAATCGCTAAGGTGTCCTCAGATTTTAGCTCAGGTCAATAGCAGGGTGGGAATTCTACGTTTTTTTGTTGGTGGAGGAGTACATATCTTCGCAAACAAAGAGTACAAAAATAACCTGATGGTAGGCCAAAAATAAATACTGATATACTAATGAATAATGATGAATGATAAACTACAAAACTAAATTCCCCAGATCAAAATGTGCTGACAATTCTTGGTAAGTACCTATGCATTCATGCAGAAAAGCAATGTATACCTACCTAAGCACACATTTTCTTTTTCAGGACAACAATTCAGAACAATGCCAGACAATCGTTACATCCACATGGGGCCTGGCGGTCATAACCAGGAAATGTGTCCATGTAAAATGAGTCACTTTTAGTGTTGTTTTTTTTCCAGTCTGGCTCTCCAACCGAATAACATTTCAAATCACGAACTGGCCTTCATATCATATAATTAAAATTATGTCAATGCTACTAAAAAAAATACCCACCGTGAGATCAACCCCACAATAATAATGTAATCACAACTCACATGTGCGCCGCGTGTGCGTCACCAACAAACAATGACAAAGGCTGTTGTTTCACTACTCGCTACTATTCTATGAGCGAATGGCAAACGTCACAGGTACAAGGGAGCTAACGGCTATCCATACTGGTACAGCTCTCAATCAAGCTAGTCGATTGGTCAAAACCGAATAGGCTTCTGACGTCCCAAATGTGAGTCAACATGTTACGGAGATAACAGCATCCCAGTGCGTTTTGCCGTCAGAAAAGTAATTGTTACACTTTTACAGAGTACTTGTTCTCTTTCTGAGGCGGGAGAATAATTGGTGGGGCAATTGGAGTAGGTCACACTGTGTTGTGGCATAGGGACCTACTCTAATTACATTTGTACTCCCAATAGTTGTACTCTCGTCAGTCTCTCAGGTCGATATCTCCGGAACCGTTCCATGCAGCGCCATGAAATTTGGCACAGCTATTGATACATCTCTTTTGCATCTTCTGACTAAATTTGATGTCAGGTCAGGTCAGGTCAGGTCACCAGGTCACGTTAAGTGACCCTACCTCAAAAACCAATCAGAACACTACCAAAGAAAGAGTTTTGGAACGATCGATTTGAAACTCATGAGGTATGACAAGGTCATCAGGAACTACAATTCGTCTATCTCTATTTTTATTTTAAAAAAATCAAGGACTAATGACAAAATCAGTCAGGGGAGGATCCGTGGGTTGTGGGGGGGGGGAGCAAATCCAGTGGCGTATTTCCAAAAAGTTGGTGAGTGGGGGAGGAGGGGGGGGGGGGGGGGGTAGCTGGCCGTCAGCCGTCAAGTTGTTGACCCGGGGTGGGGGGTGGGAGGAGGGGGTTAGCAGACCGTCAGCCGTCAGCGATCTATATTATATTCCCCGGCCTCTACGCTGTGGCTGTTGTGTTGCGATGTTACAATACATTAATTGCTGAGACTCTTTACCGAATGCGGCGCTTTCAGCGCAAATAACCCGCGTGAAGGGCACACGGTGGAGATTGTTTTTGCTGACAGTGTTTGCCTTGTGAGTTGGGGTTGTTCAAGGAAACTTTATAACTTTGTTCAAGGAAACTTTATAACTTTGTTTAGTTTGTTAACAGTTCAAGTTGGGACTTGGGGTTGTCTTTGCCTAAGCTTTTATTTTAATCCAGTGGCAGTGGGTGGATGGAGGTAATTGTGGTGTTGGCTACAATTCAGTCCAACTTTCCAAGCCAGAAGTCAACCTTTTATGAACAGGTTTTCTCTGCAACAAACACTTTTATGAGTTAATAAACAATAGATATTTCTGAGGAGTACAAAAAAAATCAATTTTTACCAGTCACAATTTGGGAGTACAAAATGTGTTGGTGTATATGGAACCAACAAACGTGAACTTTTCCAACACTGGTCAATAGTGTCGGCTCTAGAGCTCATCAAATGTCAAAAAGGCTATTTTTTACAAAACAGTTTTTCACGAATAGCTTTTTATCTATTAACAACAAGGCATTAATTTTGACGCCATCATGTTTGTCTCGTCAAGGCGCTTCGATTCATATTATTGTTGACCAGGTTAGGTCAACTTAAAAAAATTGACCTCAGGTCAAGGTCAAGTGGTAACCCAAGTAGATCATGTTGCATATGGGAAGACGTGCCTCGACGAATCGAACACATTGGTGTCGGTTTCACTTCTCTATCGTCATTATATCGAGTTATTGACATACAACTGTTGGTGACCTCGGATGACCTCGGCTGACCATGTAGGGGCCACTGAACATAAATGGCACCTAGATTATCAAGAATGGCGTATAATAACATGATCCAGAAGGATTTAGACTGCTATCTTGCGTATCCTTGGAATAGGAAGCATTTTAATATTTCCCCATTGTCTTATAATGGGGAGGTCGCGAAATTGGCCCGACCTTAGGTCGCTGATATACACAAATCCAAGATATACGAATTGTAGATATATATGACCTTATGAAATCCTGTAAGTGTAAAACCGATCATCCAAAAACTGTGACTGTGGTACGACAAGTTTTTTTTGGAGGTGGGGGCACGTGGCCTGGCCTGGTGACCTGACCTGAGATGACCCGATGTATTTTTTAAACATGATGTGGGCAATTGATGCCCGAACAGCTGTGCCAAAAACGGCGGCGCTGCGCGCCGCCGATTTCCGCTATCTTCGAAAAACTTGAGGGGTGGGGGGTCTAACCCCCGCACGGTGCAGGTTAAACTCTAAACACACACACACACACACACACACACACACACACACACACACACACACACACACACACACACACACACACACACACACACACACACACACACACACACACACACACACACACACACACACACACACACACACACACACACACACACACACACACACACACACACACACACACACACACACACACACACACACACACACACACACACACACACACACACACACACACACACACACACACACACACACACACACACACACACACACACACACACACACACACACACACACACACACACACACACACACACACACACACACACACACACACACACACACACACACACACACACACACACACACACACACACACACACACACACACACACACACACACACACACACACACACACACACACACACACACACACACACACACACACACACACGCGCACGCGCACGCGCACGCGCACGCGCACGCGCACGCGCACGCGCACGCGCACGCGCACGCGCACGCGCACGCGCACGCGCACACGCACGCGCACACGCACACGCACACGCACACGCACACGCACACGCACACACACACACACCTGCACGGCGCGGGTTAAACTGGACGCAGCGGTCGCAGGTACCGTGAACAGCACTCGGGGTGGGTGGGATTGTAAGCAGCACTCTCCTGATGCTGCAATAACAACAGAACAAACCTGATCCCCATGTACGGTGCAAATGATCCTGGTTCATTATACTACAATCATGGCCTTTAACACCTGCCTACATGGCAGGGCTGGTTTGTTAGTTGTGGATTAAGTAATGTAGTCCCCTGGGACTAGGTCTTTAACTGGAACCCTCACCCTCTTCCAAGGGCTTGGAACAGTCTGCACCTTGTGCAGGCCCTGTGACCCTGCCAGGAATAATTGAACCCTGGTTTCTGGCACAGGAAGCAAGTGCCTATCTCATTATGTTAACAATTAGTAGTCAATTAAGTAATTTGATACCTGTAATGAGTCGTTATTTAAGTTTAAGGCCCTTTAGTCCTTACTTAGGCTGTAGAACATTGCCCTGTCAGGTTTCTTTGTGCCACAAATAGATATAATACTTTTATCAGTCACCATTCAGAAGACTTTACATTTTAGCACACCACCAACTACATACATATCTTTCACATTTTCATTTTGTATCAATTGTATGCACTGACTCTCAAAATGTGATCTTTTTTGGCACAATTATACCAGACATAATTAATTATGGGTCAGGTAAAAAATAAAGGATCTTAACCCTATTCCCTAAAATAACGTTAACCTGCGGGGGCAGATTCCCCCCCCCCCCCCCCCCCCCCAGAGATCTCCAGAACTGCTGGGTCGATTTCGATGGGGAAAACGCCATTCGATTCGTCATGACAAGATCTCTCTTTTTGGACCCCGACATGTTTTGTTGTGCAAAAATTGGGGTGTTTTTTGAACGGTCATTGCGCCCATGTGGCTCGACCGATTGTCATGCCCCAAAGGTTTTTGAGCTTCAAATGTACTGGTCTTTAATATATCAAAAGACAAAACACAAAATAAATCATAGGCGTATTCAGGAACGTAAAATGGGGGGATTTTCTGATAAAAAAAGATGTGCTGTTCGTGATTGTTTGGGACGACATGAACGTCACATGTGGACATTATATGCTGTAATTTTTTAAATTTAATACATTGCGCATAGGCGGATCCAGGAAAAACATGGGGGAACCATGCGCGTACCGCTTTTATCATCTTACTAATTTGAAGTTGGACCTAATTTGAGGGTGGGTATCGCCTCCCATTTTTGTTTTATCGTGAGTGCGCCTCTGCCCAAAAAAATATGTACAATCCTAGTATCTATGATGCATATTGCATTGAAATTGTTTCTGACGCATTTATTGCACTGCAAACCACGAAGGAAGTATGCGTCGCAAAACCGCATTCGTAACACCCTCCCCAAAACAGGAGCCTGGAACCGCCTCTGCGGGACCTATTTTTTCTCTCAAAATTTTGACACAACACGCGCCATTCAATTTTGGGAAAAGTCACAAAGTTTCAGGACGCCTAAACCCAACGGTTTAGAAGCGGCAAGTGAAGAAAAAAAACACGGGGGGGGGGGGGCAGAATCTGCCCCCCGCATGGAATAGGGTTAAATGGTTATGACTAGAAACAATGTATGGATAAGACATGCAAGTAGGCCTTCAGTAGCATCTGTAGAAGCTATGCTGAAAGAGGAATGTTGCAAGTATATCACTACTCAGAATAAATTATAGTACAAGGGAGGATATGAAAACCATGTGGTGGAGTTTACTCTGTGCCAGGGTTAATTTTCCATGGGATATGTTATTTCAGCTTGAATTTGTATGTGATATTATAATTTTGTATGTTGAATTTTCTACTCTCTGGGATTTTTTAGTTGAGATTTTCCCTCAACCCCTTGACTCAAAACCAATGATCCCTGCAGATCCCTGCAGATGAAAGTGGACTGTTGTAGATCCTATTTTTGGAAAGTAAGCTTCCAAAACTGGAAGTGGTTACTTTAAAGGGAAATAATGACCTTTTGATTTGTTTTAGCAACAATTTCGTTGGCTACCGTTATGGTATTACCATGATGTGATCTAAATTTAAGAATTAAATACAATTATTGCCTAATTCGAAGTGGGAAGTTTGGAAAAATGAAAAAGCAAGTATGTGTACTTCTTAAGGAGTTCATGCTCGGTATTTTCCCTCCACTATTGGAACGCGAAGCATCTGCTTTCGCTTTTGTATAAATCTGTTCAACGTTGTTGAATTTCCTCGAAACAAATCGCCGACACTAAATAGGTCGCCGTCGATGAGCTTCCGATTTAATTGGTTCTTTTGTTCTTTTCTTTTTTAGGGGGGGGGGGTGGGAAATTATTATTTTTCATGATAATATAAAGCATAGTGTTATATACAGCCAGAGACAAAACTATACAAAGCTCCTAATGTTGAAAATAAATGAAGCAATTCTCACAAATTGAAGGTCGCAACCACCAGCTAGGCCGCCGTTATATGCATCAGTTAACTGCTAATTTGGTTACCTTTTTATTCAATGCTGTTAATTGTAGAGGAACGTCGGGCATATAATCACAACAATCAGAACGCAAAATATATTTTCCACTCCATTGCGTAAAAAAGCAATACGGGGAAAAGCCCGCAGTTTGATGACCAAAAGTACTTGTAAGTACCGGTTGTTAAAAGTGTGGAACGCTTATCAACTTTAACTTGAAATATCTTTCGGTAGGATTTTTTATGCAAAGTGTGATGAATTTACAATATATTTTGGTCCGTCTGTCGATTTCAAGTAATAACTCCATCTTTGTGGGGAAAAGGTCTTTATTTCCCTTTAATGAAATTAAGAGCATTCCGTGTCATCTGGTTATTTTTGCTATAAATATTCAGACAAGGAGAGGGGTTACTACCATGCAGTGCTATGATTTGTTTTTAAATATTCCTGTTGGGAAGTTAAATTTAAATTGAGGAATGAAGCTCCTATTTTGGAAATCATAGTCTCATTCATCTATGGAGATGACTTCCAAAAATGGGGATTTCCAAAAATGTAAAATTTCACCAGTTCCCTTATGGTTACATATCCAAAGCATATGTTGCAGAAGTCCAGCCACCCTTATTACTTAGTCACGAATTCCACGGCAGCCTGGTGTTCTTAGCTGGAGTCTTCACACCCAGCTCTCAGACTGACTGCCAGCTCAGCAGAAGCCCGCTCATCTGATATGTGCCGCTAACTGGTCTCTCGTTGTGGTTGGTTGCAGAGTGTGACCGTGTCAGCTAAGATGGCCTCTGCCGCCGGACGCAGGAAACGCTCCCGGGACTCCGCCGGATCGTGTGAGCCGACACTCCGACCCTCGGTGAGACGTCGAGGCACTGTGGGGCGCTGGGGGGGGGGGGGGGGGGGGGGGGGCGTGGTGATGGCAGTTTTCTCAACATCAGCTGGGCTCATCGGGATTTGGTGGTACGCTCGCAGCAGGTCCGCCTTGCTGAAACACATCATGTTATGCAGTTTGGTGGAAAGACTCTGGATGTGGGGCAATGGGTAACGATCTGGTTTGGTTACGGCGTCCAGGGCGCGGTAGTCACCAGTCAGTCTCCACTCACCGGGGTTACGCTTAGGAACCACGTGAATTGTGGATGCCCACGGGGACCTGGAAGGGCGAATGACGCCTGTCTTCAACAAGACGTCAAACGACTGCTTGGCGGCCTGAAGTTTGTCCGGTGGCAGCCGCCGCGGACTAGCGAATGTCGGCGGGCTGCTGCCAGTGTCGATGCTGTGGGTGGAAGTGATGGGGGAGTCACTAAACATGTTACCCAGCTGGCAAGGTTCCAGAACGGAAGGGTGCTCTTGCAGGATAGGTTGTACAGACTCGGGAAGAGCAGAGAGATCGTTGAACACCAGGTTGACAGCAGGTGCAGACACTCCCGGCATTCCTGGAACGGAGAGGGACGTCGCGGCATCTCGGAGGACCTGTGCACCACAGTCAACGATCAGTGGATGGTGTGACAGAAAGTCATTACCCAACAGTGGCTCGGTCACCTCAGCAACAACAAACGTCCAGGTGAACTGGCGTCTCAGAGCAGGGAGAACAACATCTAGAGTGGCCTCACCGATCACACGAAGCTGCTGACCACTGGCAGTAGTGATGGAGACCGCTGTGGGCTGAATCAGGGTGCCGTTCACACACTCCTGAGGGATCAGAGACACACCAGCGCCAGTGTCGACAACAAAGGTCAGTGGCTGTGAGCCAGCCTGGGCTGCAACCCGGAAGAGTGGCAGGCCAAGGGCTGCATAGTTAACAGCCTGCCCCTCTAGTTTTCCGGAGTCGGAAGTGGTACACGTGCAGGCGAGGCTGGGCGCGACGAGGGCTGCACTCTGAGGTTAGCGGACTTGGGTGGCCACTGACACCACGGCTTACATGTGCGAGCTTGCGCACCAAAGAACAAGTGGGCACGACACACTTTGGGTCTATGTCCTTCGTGAAACGGTTTCAGTCCGAGAAAACCACCTGACGGACCAGCTTCACGAACCTAAGTGGGATACTTGTAGGGACCAGACTGTTGCTGCCTCGGCTGTGGAGAAGCAAAGTGGCACGGTATGGACTGCGACTGCTGGTAGGGAAACTGATGCAGACTCACACCAGGACTGCACTGGGGGTCACGATCATGGACTGCCACATTCACTGCTGCCTGGGGCCCCTGCACAAGAGGAACCAACTCATCAGCCAGCTTACCCAACTGAGAAAGCGTGAGTTCACGCTGCGAGGCCAACGCTGGAGCGATCCCTGCCGGGAGAGACTGGATGAACTTGTGTCGAATCAGGTCATCACCGACACCAACCTTGTCCGCCACCTCACGAAGCTCGCAGAGGAACAGAGATGGACGACCTGTCAACCGAGTCTTGCTGATCAGACGCTCAAACAGTTCAGGTTTGGTCTTCTCATACATGTCAGTCACAGCCTGCTGCAGTTCCTGGAAGTTCCTGCTAGCCAGGGTGACCTGAGGGATGTGAACAATGGTATCAGGCGGGAGAGCTGACAACACATGATACAACTTTGTCTCGTCGGAAGTGATTCTGGCAATGTGAAATTGTACGTCCATAACTGCAAACCAGCCCTGAACAGCAGATTCCATGAAGGCAGGGGGTTTGATACTGACATGATGGACACTTTCAACGTCAGGGGCCATCACAGCAGCGCGGGGTTCATCAGGCATGGCTGCTGTGTACAAAGGTAGAGTCAGGCAACTAACTCACTCACTCTCTCACTCAGTCACTCAGTCACTCAGCTGAGCGGAACAGGGCAGGAAGTTTTAACTACCGTTATTGTTGAGTGCCTTTAGCGAGTCACCGCAGAGCGACAGCGGAGACCGCAGCCAAACGGAGAGAGCACGCACTCCGCTCGCTCACAGGGAGCACGCACTCCGCTCCGGACAGAGCAGAGGGAGACGCGCTCGCGCCGGATCGCGAGGGTCAGTACAAAGCATGACATGTCAAAGGTAGCGTGTTCAAAACGATATCACGTTAGATCACGTTAGAAGAAAGATTGTCAGAAAACGATCACGTCAGAAACTATTATATCAGGAAACAGATCACGTCGGGGGGTCACCAAATTGTGGGGCGCTGGGGGAGAAACCAAGTCGACTCACGCCCACAATGTATTTGGGCAAACAATCTGCAGTCATTCGTTGTCTTTTCTCGTCTCCTCTTGTCGGTTCATTCTGTTTCGTTTGTCTTCAGATTGTTTGCCCAAATACATTGTGGGCGTGAGTCGACTTGGTTTCTCTCTCCCCCCCCCCCCCCCCCCCCCCCAGCGCCCCACAGCACCACCAGGTGTCCACACTGACTAATCACAGCCAACCTGCTGACATGGGTACGCTTTGAAGGGCTCATTATCTATATCTCTCCAATTTTGTATATATTCAATCTGAAATACAAATAAAATGAGTCAAAACAATGGAAAGCCCTTGAAAAATGCAATCGACGTAGATGTCCTCAGATTTGAGCTCAGGTCAATAGTTTAGGCTCCAGAGGTCATCAAATGTCAAAAAGGTTATTTTTTTGCAGTACTGTTTTTCGCATTTTTTTTATGCCGCCACCCATTGACAGGTGACCAGGAGTGCCCCCGCCCTCGATCCCATCGACGCACATCACCTTACTTTAACACCAGAGAACAAAAGAGAAAATGTCGCGGCACTCCCAGCTAGGAAATGGAAGAAGAAATAAAAAAGCAAATGAAGAGAGGAAGGCTAAGTGGTAAGTGGTAATGTGGTCAAAAATAAGAAGGCAGAAAGTAGTCGTTGCTGAAATCAACAAGTGACTGCCCCCCAACTACGCCCCTGGGAATCATACATTCTGACATTCGCACATACGTAACCGAGTTAGTAAGGATTCCAAGTGTGTGCCCCACTGCCTGCTGCCCCAATCTCGTTGCCATCAAGAAAGGTTTGCTAGACAGTGAGGCAGGATACAATTTCATTCATACAAAGGTTGGGGAAGGCAGGTCCTGGTCTAGGCAAGCAGGTCTTTGCTGGAACCCGGTGAGACCCCCAGCTAAGCAAAGCTTGTTGCTGTTCGATCTCACCCAGGTTCCAGCGTTGGTTAGTCGGGGTGGCTTTCGCGCATGATGTAATTAATTGATCTATAAGTTGAAACATGATCTAATTAATTCATATTTCAAGAAAGCAGAAAATAAATAGAGGTACTATATTGCTTAACACCAATATAAATCTCTATCTCTGATTTACTATGTTTTATTTCAGATTATGCACGTTTATGCATGCTTATGTTGTTTGTTTATATACTGTTACTTAGTTCTGCAAATTTGTATTATTGTTTATTTATAATGTTACATACATTACAAACTGCATAACTTCATTCTTCTGCAACTTAGGAGATGACTTTACAGACAGTTAACATTTAGCACTGATATGGCTATTATTGTATTCAGGCTCATTTACATAAATGAGCAAACTACAAGGGATTTTTTTTTCTAGGCTTGTGAGGCAAGCAGGTTATTCATATTCACTGATCTGATTTCACTGATTGATCTGATTTCACTGATTCACTGATTTTGAGGTTATTCATATTCACTGATCATGTGATTTTTAGTGATTTCTTTTATTTGTTTTTTATTAGATGGTATTGAGTTTATATGGGGGAATCTGGGGGCAACAATTGAATTCCATAAACGTGGTCCTATCCATGCTATGGTACGTGTCCGGTATAATTTTCGAGTGAATATTTCTTCAAAATGTCGTGCTACTCTTGAAGCTCTGTGATTGGTCTGAGTGAATTCGAAAAGTGAGGCTATGACTGGTGGGGCACTTCCAGATGCAACATTATAAAGCACGACTATAGCTTGCTGTCTGGCAATGTCCTTTACTTTAAGAATTTTGAGCTTTACATATATTGGGTTTGTGTGGGCTAGTCTTGCTTGATTATCAACAATCCTGACTATCTTTTTCTGTAGGATAAGCAATTTGTTAAGGAGTGATTTCGGTGCGTTTCCCCATATCAGACAGCAGTTATTAAGATAAGGCAGAACTAATGCATTATACAACAGAAATCGGTGTTTCTGTCCCAGGAAATATCTAGAGCGACTTATAATCCCTATATTACGACTTATTATACTTGAAATATGCATAATGTGACTCTCCCACTTGAGTTCTTCGTCTATATATACACCAAGATACTTCACAGTTTTTGTATGTCCTATATTTATACCATTTAATATTACATTGATGTCAACATTTATTTCGGATTTATTGTATATTTGATAGAATGTTTTATTGTTGTTTAAGGACAGCTTGTTTGCTTGCAGCCATTTGTATACCTTTGGTAGTTCTGTATCTAAGTTATTTTGCAATTCAGAAGTGGAGTCAGCCTCAAATAAAAGGGCTGTATCATCAGCATAAAGTAATGATGTAAACTTTGACGAAATCCTGGGAAAATCATTTATGTATAAGATGAACAGAAGTGGGCCCAGAATAGAGCCCTGGGGGACCCCAATACTTATTTGACTCAGGCTTGACTGGACTTTTTATACTCTACACATTTATATCTATTTGATAAGTATGAGTCTATGATTGTCAGGAATGTATCTGTGATACCATATGAGTGAAGTTTAAGCAATAATATTCTGTGATCAACAGTATCAAATGCCTTTTTTAGGTCTAGGTAGATACCACAGTTCATTTTGTTTGATTCAAACCCCCTGATTACTTTATCTTGCAATATGAGCAAGGGCATGTATGTTGAGTATCCCTTCCTAAATCCAAATTGGTTGGGACAAATTATGCTATTGTTGGAGACATGCTCCATGACGCGGACATGGATCACTTTCTCTAGAATTTTTGATATATATGGAAGGATACTGATAGGTCTATAATTGTTAATTTGTGTTCTATCACCTGATTTATAAATAGGTTTTATGACAGCAATTTTGAGCCTGCTTGGAAACTTCCCCTGGTCAAGACAGATATTTATAAAGTGGACAAGCTTGTCTATGATTGCCATAAATGTTAACTTAAAGATTCTTGCATTAATTTTATCCACTCCATGTCCCACATTTTTCATGTTTTTAATTATAGATATAAGTTCATCATTATTAGTATGTTGCAAATGATTTGTTGTGTCTTTGCAAGGGTCTCCAAGAAACTCAAGAGCCTCCTCAGGACACCCTTTCATGTTTTGTTGCAGGGTTTTCCCAACTGAGCTGAAGAAGGCATTAAATTCCTCTGCAATTTCTAAATTATCCTCAACATGTTTGTCTTCATTGTTTTTAAAGTAATTTGGAAATGTATTCTGATATGATCTTCCAGTAGTATGAGTGATGAGAATTTTCCACATTTGTTTTGCATCATCCTTATTCGCCTCAAGCTCATCCTGTATATATTTGCACTTGGCACCCCGGATCAAGGTGTTTAGGATATTTCTGTATTTAACATATTTGTTTATATTTTCGTGTGTGGGGTTCTTTTGTGATAGATGATAGATAGATGGTGATATCCAGGGTTTTATTGGAGTATTTTTACGATTTGGGCTATATTTGAAGCTGAATTTATCTGTACCACTTGTATATGCATTGATGATGATTTCACCAGCAGTTTCAGGATCAGTGATGGTTTCAAAGCTTTCCAATGATTTATTTATATGTTCAGTTAAATTTGTTATTTTGTGATAATCAAATTGACATTGAATTTCCCTCTTGTTTCCTTTTCGACTGACTGCAAAGTCTAGTGTAGTAAATATTGGGAAATGGTCACCTGTATCATCAAGTATTATTCCAGATTTGTTAACAAGGGTTAAGTTATTGCAAAAGATGTTATCAATGAGTGAGTAACAAGTGTTCTGTATCCTTGTGGATTTAGAAACTAATGGAAGAAAACTTGATGATGCTAATAAATTGAAAAAATCCAATGCTGCACCCCTTTGGAAATACTCAAGAGATCAAGATTGAAATCTCCACAGATGAATGCAATTTTATTCCTTATTTGAATAATATCTATGGCATTCCCTAGTTCTTCAATGAAACTGTTATTGCTAAGGTTAGGGGGTTTATATATTTGGCACACTAGGATAGATAAATTGTTTCTTAACTGACATTCAATAAGTAGTGATTCTGTACACCTGAACACTTTGGGCAATTGTTGTGTTTCTCTGACAACATCATTATTCACATAAATTGCAACCCCACCCCCAGTACCATCGGTTCTGCTATCAAAATAGCAAGAGTAACCATTTATGTGTCTTTTCTTTTCCATTGCTTTGCATAGCCATGTCTCTGAGACACATATTATTGACCATCTAACTTTAGTTCTAAACAAAAGCACTTCAAATTCAGCAAATTTATCATCTGAAAGCAAGGACCTGGCATTTATATGGATGATGGTAAACTTGCCAGGGTATGAAGCAGCTGAGGTATCTGATACAGTACCAGGGACAGGGAGGCAATAGTATTTACAGTTAGTTCGAATATTCTCAAATGAATTATATGTATGGGTATGACTTACATCAGTGGGACCTATGACTGGAAAAGGGCAAAATATATGTTAGTCAAGGGATGGTGGATGGTCTATACTTTCTGAAAGAATCATACTCACACCTCAAATAACTTTTTACCAAATGCAGATAAAGCAATAGTGTTTACGGCATTGCGTTTGTCTCGTCAAGGCACTTCGAATCATATTCATGGTGACTGGGTTAGGTCAACTGAGAAATTTGACCTCAGGTCAAGGTCAATTGGTAACCCAAGTTGGTCATGTTGCATATTGGGAGACGTGTCTCGACGATACAAACACAGTACCATTTTCTCTTCTCTATCTTCATTATGTCGATAGTTATTGACAAAACAGTGTTGGCGGTCACGAAATTGACCTGACCTTAGGTCACCGATATTAGAAATCAGAGATAAACAAGTTGTTGGTATCTATGACCTTATGAAGTACTGCAAGACTGAAACTGATCGGCGTAAAACTGTGGCTGTGGTACTACTGCATACGTTTTGGAGTTGAGGTCATCACGTAACCTGATATGGTGACCTGACCTGAGATGACCCGAGGCCAAGAGTTTTACCTAATGTGGGAAGTTGATTTTTATGAACAGGTGTGCAAAAAACGGCGGCGCTGCGCGCCGCCGTTTTTGCGCTATCCTCGAAAAACCGGAGGGGTGGGCGGATCCCCCCCCCCCTCCAGGGCGCGTGTTAAAGGATTCCACTTCCGGCAGTTTGCCTTAGCCACTGTGCCCTAAAAAGGAGAAATGTTATGAATATCGCATGCTCATCAGAAAAAATGACAACCAAACTAACCAATATGCAACCAATCTCACCAGGTTGCGACCAAACTAACCAGTGCACTACAAAACTAACCTGTATGCAACCAGACTAACCAATTTACCACCAAACTATTCAATTGTTCAACCAAACTAATCAATTTACAATCAAACTAATCAATATACCGCCAAACTATCCACGACAATTAGCAGTATATTCGATATTCCATAATTGGTAGTATATTCCACTGTGTGTTTTGTTTTGTTCACCACTGTTACGTCACTTGCCTAGTGCGCGCCACGCTGCGTCGGCGAGCTCATGCTAAACAGCCTGTCTCCCAGGCGACACTATATAGATCACTGAACTCTATAACATGGAACGCGCATTGCCCGGAAGACTGGTCTAATACCGGCCGCCATCTTGCCGGTACCAAAAAGGCGACCGGGCGCGCGGCCTCCCGTGTTAAAGAATAGGGAGGCGGGTACCCCGGCTGACATTTGACAATATATTGAGCGAACTACTTGTGGTAGCGCAATATGACTACCACTACAACGTTCTTAATTGAATGGAAAATTATTCTTATGTGTTCATATTTTTTCGCATTTGTTTTCACGGGAAAAAAAATATGAACCCCTAGAATCAATCTCCATTCAATTTAGAACGTTGTAGTGGTAGTTATATTGCGCTACCACAAGTAGTTCGCTCAATATATTGCCAAATGTCAGCCGGGGTACCCGCCTCCCCATCCTTTAAAGGAAATAGTTCACCTTGGAAATTTTTTACCCAACACGATTTGATTATATTTTGTAATACAATTTATTTTTATATTGTCAAAAATGGCCTTATATCGCGCCGGTTCAGGACAGAAGGCCGTACATTTTTATTGTTTATCAAAACTATATGCATACTCTCTGAGTCAGAGTCCTGACGTCACGCGAATGTAAAAAATAGTTCAGCCAATCAGATTCGAAAGAAAGTAAGGATAGACTCGCATTGGAGATGTGCCCACCGGCGGCTGGCGATTCGCTTGCTAGCACCAGCTGCAAGCTGATTGACTGATGGTATAGCCTCTGCCCGGGCTAGAACCAGTACAACATTCTTTCGCCAGCACCGCATTCCTTCGCCAAAAACTCAAATATATTCGGCTGGAGTCTTTTCAGTCAATAAAACTTGCAGATAGGGGTTTCCCAACACGGGCTACAAAACTGCTATCTCAGTTTAAAACTAATGTTGAAGGTGAACTATTTCCTTTAACACGGGCGGCCGCGCGCCCGGCCGCCTTTTTGGTACCGGCAAGATGGCGGCCGGCATTAGACAGCCCGGCCCGTAGGAGTCCACGGTGAGTGCTTCCCCGTGATATAGATTTATAGCTGGCGGCCCAGACGACACTATATAGATATACAGCTGGCGCCCCGTACGTAAGATACTGGGTTCCGAACGATACTGTCTGACGGCGGGCTGGGCGGGGCTAGTGTGTGTGTAGGGGGGGGGGGGGCAGCGCACCTGTGGAGGAAGACCGTGTGTGGGCCGCTCGGGCCGCTCGCTAATCTCTGTTGTGCACCGCGCTACTGGAGCGGCGCCGATCTGCAGTTGTGGCCGGGACACGCTCGCGGCGCCACGCACACCCAGCCGCGCCACGCACACCCAGCCGCGCTGCAGGCGGATCACTCCCTCCGGAACGACTATGTCCTCCTTCAGACACTACAACGGGTCGCCCGGGCGGTCGGTGAGTGGACGAGAGAGGAGAGGTCAGCGCTGTCAGACCTCTGCTGTCACGCCGACCCGTTGTGGTGTTGTCAGCAGAGGTCAGACAGTGGTGTTGTTAGCAGAGGTCAGACAGTGGTGTTGTCAGCAGAGGGCAGACAGTAGTGTTGTCAGCAGAGGTCAGACAGTGGTGTTGTCACCAGAGGTCAGACAGTGGTGTTGTCAGCAGAGGTCAGACAGTGGTGTTGTCAGCAGAGGTCAGACAGTGGTGTTTTCAGCAGAGGTCAGACAGTGGTGTTGTCAGCAGAGGTCAGACAGTGGTGTTGTCAGCGGAGGTCAGACAGTGGTGTGTTGTCAGCAGAGGTCAGACAGTGGTGTTGTTAGCAGAGGTCAGACAGTGGCGTTGTCAGCAGAGGTCAGCAAAGGTGTTATCAGCAGCAGAGGTCAGACAGTGGTGTTGTCAGCAGAGGTCAGACAGTGGTGTTGTCAGCAGAGGGCAGACAGTAGTGTTGTCAGCAGAGGTCAGACAGTGGTGTTGTCAGCAGAGGTCAGACAGTGGTGTTTTCAGCAGAGGTCAGACAGTGGTGTTGTCAGCAGAGGGCAGACAGTAGTGTTGTCAGCAGAGGTCAGACAGTGGTGTTGTCACCAGAGGTCAGACAGTGGTGTTGTCAGCAGAGGTCAGACAGTGGTGTTGTCAGCAGAGGTCAGACAGTGGTGTGTTGTCAGCAGAGGTCAGACAGTGGTGTTGTCAGCAGAGGTCAGACAGTGGTGTGTTGTCAGCAGAGGTCAGACAGTGGTGTTGTCAGCGGAGATCAGACAGTGGTGTTGTCAGCGGAGATCAGACAGTGGTGTTGTCGGCAGTGGTCAGACAGTGGTGTTGTCAGCAGAGGTCAGACAGTGGTGTTGTCAGCAGAGGTCAGCGGAGATCAGACAGTGGTGTTGTCAGCGGAGATCAGACAGTGGTGTTGTCGGCAGAGGTCAGACAGTGGTGTTGTCAGCAGAGGTCAGACAGTGGTGTTGTCACCAGAGGTCAGACAGTGGTGTTGTCAGCAGAGGTCAGACAGTGGTGTTGTCGGCAGAGGTCAGACAGTGGTGTTGTCAGCAGAGGTCAGACAGTGGTGTTGTCAGCAGAGGTCAGACAGTGGTGTTGTCAGCAGAGGTCAGACAGTGGTGTTGTAAGCAGAGGTCAGACAGTGGTGTTGTCAGCAGAGGTCAGTAGAGGTCAGACAGTGGTGTTGTCAGCAGATGTCAGACAGTGATGTTGTCAGCCGAGGTCAGTAGAGGTCAGACAGTGGTGTTGTCAGCAGAGGTCAGACAGTGGTGTTGTCAGCAGAGGTCAGACAGTGGTTTTGTCAGCAGAGGTCAGACAGTGGTGTTGTCAGCAGAGGTCAGACAGTGGTGTTGTCAGCAGAGGTCAGACAGTGGTGTTGTCAGCAGAGGTCAGACAGTGGTGTTGTCAGCAGAGGTCAGACAGTGGTGTTGTCAGCAGAGGTCAGACAGTGGTGTTGTCAGCAGAGGTCAGACAGTGGTGTTGTCAGCAGAGGTCAGACAGTGGTGTTGTCAGCAGAGGTCAGACAGTGGTGGTGTTAGCAGAGGTCAGACAGTGGTCAGCAGAAGTCAGACAGTGGTCAGCAGAGGTCAGACAGTGGTGTGTTGTCAGCAGAGGTCAGACAGTGGTGTTGTCAGCAGTGGTCAGCAGAGGTCAGACAGTGGTGTTGTCAGCAGAGATCAGACAGTGGTGTTGTCAGCGGAGATCAGACAGTGGTGTTGTCGGCAGAGGTCAGACAGTGATGTGTTGTCAGCAGAGGTCAGACAGTGGTGTTGTCAGCAGAGGTCAGACAGTGGTGTTGTCAGCAGAGGTCAGACAGTGGTGTTGTCAGCAGAGGTCAGACAGTGGTGTTGTCAGCAGAGGTCAGACAGTGGTGTTTTCAGCGGTGTTGTCAGCGGTGTTGTCAGCGGTGTTGTCGGCAGAGGTCAGACAGTGGTGTTGTCAGCGGAGATCAGACAGTGGTGTTGTCAGTAGATGTCAGACAGTGGTGTTGTCAGCAGAGGTCAGACAGTGGTGTTTCCAGCAGAGGTCAGACTGGTGTTGTCAGCAGCAGAGGTCAGACAGTGGTCAGCAGAGGTCAGACAGTGGTGTTGTCAGCAGAGGTCAGACAGTGGTGTTGTCAGCAGAGGTCAGACAGTGGCGTTGTCAGCAGAGGTCAGACAGTGGCGTTGTCAGCAGAGATCAGACAGTGGTGTTGTCAGCAGAGGTCAGCAGTGGTCAGTAGAGGTCAGACAGTGGTGTTGTCAGCAGAGGTCAGACAGTGGTGTTGTCAGCAGAGGTCAGCAGTGGTCAGTAGAGGTCAGGCAGTGGTGTTGTCAGCAGAGGTCAGTAGAGGTCGGACAGTGGTGGTGTTATGTAACGTCAGCCTCAGCAGTGTCACAATGTATTGAAGGGTGATTCATTGATCTCCTGGCCCCTGGGGTCAAGTAATAGAGCGGTTATCAGCTGGATTAGCGCCTTTCGGATGCTTGGAGCTGATGTTTTGCCTCCATGTTATCAATGATGTATAACTCGATTTCTTGTCCGTGTCCGTTTATCTATTTTATCTGACTCTTGCTAAGTTACCTTCCTGTTTCCGGAGTTTTGATTCTGGAGCCCCCCCCCCCCCCCCTGCGGCCTGTACATACAGTTTATCGTCTGCCCTGAGCGGCCGTGTGGTGTATCGTCTGCCCTGAGCGGCCGTGTGGTGTATCGTCTGCCCTGAGCGGCCGTGTGGTGTATCGGCTCCCCTGAGCGGCCGTGTGGTGTATCGTCTCCCCTGAGCGGCCGTATGGTGTATCGGCTCCCCTGAGCGGCCGTGTGGTGTATCGTCTGCCCTGAGCGGCCGTGTGGTGTATCGTCTCCCCTGAGCGGCCGGGTGGTGTATCGTCTGCCCTGAGCGGCCGTGTGGTGTATCGTCTGCCCTGAGCGGCCGTGTGGTGTATCGTCTGCCCTGAGCGGCCGTGTGGTGTATCGTCTGCCTTGAGCGGCCGTGTGGTGTATCGTCTCCCCTGAGCGGCCGTGTGGTGTATCGTCTCCCCTGAGCGGCCGTGTGGTGTATCGTCCGCCCTGAGCGGCCGTGTGGTGTATCGTCTGCCCTGAGCGGCCGTGTGGTGTATCGTCTCCCCTGAGCGGCCGTGTGGTGTATCGTCTGCCCTGAGCGGCCGTGTGGTGTATCGGCTCCCCTGAGCGGCCGTGTGGTGTATCGTCTGCCCTGAGCGGCCGTGTGGTGTATCGGCTCCCCTGAGCGGCCGTGTGGTGTATCGTCTGCTCTGAGCGGCCGTGTGGTGTATCGTCTGCTCTGAGCGGCCGTGTGGTGTATCGTCTGCCCTGAGCGGCCGTGTGGTGTATCGTCTGCCCTGAGCGGCCGTGTGGTGTATCGTCTGCCCTGAGCGGCCGTGTGGTGTATCGTCTGCCCTGAGCGGCCGTGTGGTGTATCGTCTGCTGCCCTGAGCGGCCGTGTGGTGTATCGTCTGCTGCTCTGAGCGGCCGTGTGGTGTATCGTCTGCTGCCCTGAGCGGCCGTGTGGTGTATCGTCTGCCCTGAGCGGCCGTGTGGTGTATCGTCTGCTGCCCTGAGCGGCCGTGTGGTGTATCGTCTGCTGCTCTGAGCGGCCGTGTGGTGTATCGTCTGCTCTGAGCGGCCGTGTGGTGTATCGTCTGCCCTGAGCGGCCGTGTGGTGTATCGTCTGCCCTGAGCGGCCGTGTGGTGTATCGTCTGCCCTGAGCGGCCGTGTGGTGCATCGTCTGCCCTGAGCGGCCGTGTGGTGTATCGTCTGCCCTGAGCGGCCGTGTGGTGTATCGTCTGCCCTGAGCGGCCGTGTGGTGTATCGGCTCCCCTGAGCGGTCGGCGGACGATAACACGCGTCATGTGAGGGGGACTTTGTGCGGAGGTCTCGCGCCATCCCGGCCTCCGATCGCTGCCCACTCGCACTCTGAGACGTCGGACGGCGTGAGAGACCTTGTCTCTGACCTCGGGTCGTGGTACAGTGGCCGCCCGGGCTGTCCGCACTGCCGGCACCAGGCCGACTTTGTCCCCGTGCCGTCCACTGGTGCGTCCGGCGGCGGTGGCCGCGCTGTTGACCTTTGGCCGGCGTCGGCGCGCGGGCCGCGTGGCGGCGTTGCAGGTCGTGGGGGTGACGCACCAAGTGCTGGCCGTTCTGATCAGGGTACAGCGCGAGGGTCGCCACGGATAACCTCGCTGCGGTCAGTGGTGTTTGACGTTGGATTGGCATGTCGGACAGTGCCGGATCAAAGTACGGCGCTGTTGACGCCCGGCGGTGGGGTGGCGAGCTGCTCGCCCTCACAATCTGAGAGGGTGGTGGAACTCTGGACCGAGGACGAATGATTTCGGGGTCAGCTAACTACATGTATGGGAAACAGGGCCGTTTTAGGAGTGTTGAGGTTATTTCAGAACCCCTGACTCGGGTGAAGCGGAACAAATGAGCGGAGCAGGGTGATGGAACAAATGAGCGGAGCAGGGTGATGGAACAAATGAGCGGAGCAGTCACCGTTTCTATAGTGTGTCTCATGTTATGCTGTTCTTAGCATGTTGACCAATAATTTGTGCGGACACTACAATGTGTTAAGTGCTCGTGATAGGTAGATTGCGGTGATTTTATTTAACGTCACATATTTTATTTGGGAAAATTAATAAATTTTTCGGGAATGCTTTCATCAGTCCAAACATTTGTAGGATGGTGTTCTGAAATTAAAGTATTTCGGTACGCAGCGCGTAGACCCTGCCACTATTCGATCTCGCAATAACCGTTCACCGGCAGTCAAAAGTCGGAAGTTTTGGGTGCCCTGAGCCTCCTCATCGCCCGCCGTTCTCATTGACCTCATCTGACGGCAGCCACTGTCACCGACCCTAGGTCATCCCAGGCGAGGACATGAACGAAATTAAATGAAAATGTGATGGCGAGCCAAATCCGCAGTACACAACATCAGTCTTTCAATATGTGTATATTGTAGATTAAGCTTCTTTGACTTGCTAGTACTTGCTAGGCACCTTTGTTGGTGTTCTTGTTTTACTAAATTTCACATTATATACCTACCACCTTTTCTGCAGTAGACGAAGCGATACACGAGTCAGTTCCTGGCATTAGCATAATGCCTGACAAAATACATTATACATTAATACATTATTATAATAAAATACCTAACGACCTCATTGCCAGTGTTGTTGCCGATTGTTTAAAGGGAAATAATGACCTTTTGATTTTGTTAGCAACAATTTCTTAGGCTACCGCTATGGTTTTAAAATTATTTTATTTAAATTTAAGAATTAAATAAAATTATTCCCAAATTCGAAGTTGTAAGTTTGGGAAAAATACAAAACAAGTACCTTGTGTACTTCATGAAGGTCATTGACAAATTCGCCCTTCCCTACCATTGTTTACATCGATTGCGGCATTTTTGGAGGCTCTGTGACATTTCCGATCAAACTGAGCGCTGCTCGGACACACGCTAGTAGCGCTTTCGTTCTCCATGGCAACCAAGCGTCAGCCAATCAAAAGCCAGAAAGGGAATACGTTCTGGCTTTTCATTGGCTCACGCCTGGTTGCCATGGAGAACGAAAGCGCTACTAGCAACAACTCGCCACAATGGTTAAGTGCGCCGAGAAGCATGACAATGCTTTGTAAACAAATCGCCGACGCTAAATAGGTCGCCGTCGATGTGCATCGATGAGCTTCCGATTTAATTGCCAGTTTTGTGTTATTGTTTGTTAGTTTTTTGGGGATTTTTTTTATTTTTCATGATAATATAAAGCATAGTGTTATATACAGCCACAGACAAATTATACAATACTCCTAATGTTGAAAACAAATGAACTTATTTTCAAAAATTGAGGGTCGCAACCACTAACTATGCCGCCGTTGATGTGCATCGATGAGCTTCCGATTTTATTGCCACTTTTTCCAATCGCTGTTAGTTTTAGAAGATCGCCGGGCATATAATCACAACAAGCAGAACGCACAATATATTTCCCACTCCATTACGTAAAAAAACAATACGGGAAAAGCCCGCAGTTTGATGAGGACCAAAAGTACTTGCAAGTACCGGTCGTTAAAAGTGTGGAACGCTTATCAACTTTAATTGAAATATCTTTCGGTAGGAAAGTTTTCATGCAAAATGTGATGAATTTACAATATATTTTGGTCTCGTCTGGCGATTTCAAGTGCTAACTCCATTTTTGTGGAAAAAGGTCATTATTTCCCTTTAAACATCACCCACTGCACCAATGTGTAATGAGCTCATGTATACCTTTGTTTGTGTTTGTAGATATACGCCTATCTCGTTACAAAGCCTCCACTGATGGAAACTGGCTCCGGACCTGGCCCCAGATGTTCATCTGGGACGGTTTCCATCTGGAGACTTTGTAACGAGATGGGCGGATACAAGCACAAACAAAGGTACACATGAGCTCATTGCACATTGGTTCGATGGGTTCAGTTTACTGACGTTGTCGCTTCCCTGGCCTTATGGACGCCAAATGACCTTGACAGTTGCGGCGCCCGTAAGCTCAATCACTAGGCCTGTTCCAGTGGCGCCTCTAACCTCTAACCTCCTCCAAGTTGCTCCAACTTGCAGTTGTTTGTAATAGGATAGGACAGTTGCAGGTTGAAGCAACTTGGAGGAGGTTAGAGGCGCCACGGGAACAGGCCCATTATCATCCTCTGGCATTGACGGCTCCATGCACGTGACTCCTGACCTCCCTGACCTCGCCTCGCCCCGGTCCTCTCTCTTCTCTGGTTCTCCCTCTTCTCGCCCCGGTCTCTGATGTGGTTCTCTCCTGTATCGCCCCGGTCTCTGATGTGTTTCTCCCTCGCCTCACCCTGGTGGTCTCTGGTGTGGTTCTTCCTTGTCTCGCCCTGGTCTCTGATGTGATTATCTTCTCGCCCCGGTCTCTGATGTGGTTCTCTTCTCGCCCCGGTCACTGATGTGGTTCTCTTCTCGCCCCGGTATCTGATGTGGTTCTCCTTTGTCTCGCCCGGGTCTCTGATGTGGTTCTCCTTTGTCTCGCCCCGGTCTCTGATGTGGTTCTCCCTCGCCTCGCCCTGGTCTCTGATGTGGTTCTCCCTCGTCTCGCCCCGGTCTCTGATGTGGTTCTCGTCTCGCCCTGGTCTCTGATGTGGTTCTTCCTCATCTCGTCCCGGTCTCTGATGTGGTTCTCCCTCGTCTCGCCCCGGTCTCTGATGTGGTTCTCTCCTGTCTCGCCCTGGTCTCTGGTGTGGTTCTCCCTCGTCTCGCCCTGGTCTCTGATGTGGTTCTCTTCTCGCCCCGGTCTCTGATAGGGTTCTCTCTCGTCTCGCCCCGGTCTCTGATGTGGTTATCCCTCTTCTCGCCCTGGTCTCTGATGTGGTTCTCCCTCGTCTCGCCCTGGTCTCTGATGTGGTTCTCTTCTCGCCCCGGTATCTTATGTGGTTCTCTTCTCGCCCCGGTCTCTGATGTGGTTCTCTCCTGTCGCGCCCTGGTCTCTGATGTGGTTCTCCCTCGTCTCGCCCTGGTCTCTGATGTGGTTCTCTCCTGTCTCGCCCTGGTCTCTGATGTGGTTCTCCCTCGTCTCGCCCTGGTCTCTGATGTGGTTCTCCCTCGTCTCGGCAGAGTCTGCGTGCAGAGGCACCATTCAGCGATGAGCCGGACGCCGACTACGCGCGCGCCATGTGTGACTACAGCCAGAAGCTCACGCTGGAGATGGCCCGCGCCGGCACCGGTGAGCGCTACATTCCCTGCTGGACCTGCGGTTACCTGTTTAACAGGCGGAATGGCAGCTGCCGAGTTTTCACATGGAACTGTATTCACGTCTATGAGTGGTGCTTTAGGTGGTGTAAGGAATTCAAAGTTCCAATTGATGTGATGGAGTTTTGATTTGATTTGATTTCACATAGTCACAACTAGTGCTAACCCGTCCGTTCCGCTGGACGATTGTATACACTATGCAGGTCAAGTGGTGGTTACTACCCGTGGCTCACCCGTCGTACCTAATTACCTATTACTCGTCAAGGGATCATCGCCCCAACTCCGGTGCGTCGGTGGCTTAGTTCCCATCTCCTATATATGTCCTATGCATAGCTAGTTAGCATTTCCGGGATGGAGGTATCCGCACGAATTCAGCACGTGAATTAACTGGGACTTTTAAACTGAATACACTGAGCGGATAGCCAGACAGACGCTTATCAAATTACCTATTACCCATCAAGGGATCACCGCCCCACCAACTCCGGTGCGTCGGTGGCTTAGTTCCCATCTCTCATATATGCCCTATGCATAGCTAGCTGGCATCTCCGGGATGGGGGTATCCGCACCAATTCAGCACGTGAATTAACTGGGACTTTTTAACTGAATAAACTGAGCGGTTCCGGATGGACAGACGGACAGACAGACGCTTATCAAATAGTAATATAGATGTATATATTTCACATTGTTTAGTCCGGGCTCTGCTTGGATCTTCGTCAGGTCAAGAGTACAGTCCCGCCCGAGGCGATAGCGCCCTTTGGCTTAGGAAACTTTCCGGGAGTGTGAATATGATCTCATCTAATCATCTATCAGTGAATAGGACTGATCCTCCTGACCCTATAACCTTGAGCTCCAACTGAAGCCCTCCCCCCTCCCCTCCTTCTGCGATACAGCACCGAGGCCGGTGCGCGTGTACGCCGACGGTATCTACGACGTGTTCCACATGGGTCACGCCCGGCAACTGAAGCAGGCCAAGAACGCCTTCCCGAACGTCTACCTGCTGGTCGGCGGTGAGTGGTGAACGGGTCCGACCCACGCCGGCCGAGGGAGGACGCCGGCACAAACTTGGCTGGATGGTAGTAGAAATATATTACAACCGGGCTATATATATATATATATATATATATATATATATATATATATATATATATATATATATATATATATATATATATATATATATATATATATAATATATATATATATATATATATATATATATATATATATATATATATATATATATATATATATATATATATATATATATATATATATATATATATATATATATATATATATATATATATATATATATATATATATATATATATATATATATATATATATATATATATATATATATATATATATATATATATATATATATATATATATATATATATATATATATATATATATATATATATATATATATATATATATATATATATATATATATATATATATATATATATATATATATATATATATATATATATATTATATATATATATATATATATGTATATATATATGTATGTATGTATGTATGTATGTATGTATGTATGTATGTATGTATGTATGTATGTATGTATGTATGTATGTATGTATGTATGTATGTATGTATGTATGTATGTATGTATGTATGTATGTATGTATGTATGTATGTATGTATGTATGTATGTATGTATGTATGTATGTATGTATGTATGTATGTATGTATGTATGTATGTATGTATGTATGTATGTATGTATGTATGTATGTATGTATGTATGTATGTATGTATGTATGTATGTATGTATGTATGTATGTATGTATGTATGTATGTATGTATGTATGTATGTATGTATGTATGTATGTATGTATGTATGTATGTATGTATGTATGTATGTATGTATGTATGTATGTATGTATGTATGTATGTATGTATGTATGTATGTATGTATGTATGTATGTATGTATGTATGTATGTATGTATGTATGTATGTATGTATGTATGTATGTATGTATGTATGTATGTATGTATGTATGTATGTATGTATGTATGTATGTATGTATGTATGTATGTATGTATGTATGTATGTATGTATGTATGTATGTATGTATGTATGTATGTATGTATGTATGTATGTATGTATGTATGTATGTATGTATGTATGTATGTATGTATGTATGTATGTATGTATGTATGTATGTATGTATGTATGTATGTATGTATGTATGTATGTATGTATGTATGTATGTATGTATGTATGTATGTATGTATGTATGTATGTATGTATGTATGTATGTATGTATGTATGTATGTATGTATGTATGTATGTATGTATGTATGTATGTATGTATGTATGTATGTATGTATGTATGTATGTATGTATGTATGTATGTATGTATGTATGTATGTATGTATGTATGTATGTATGTATGTATGTATGTATGTATGTATGTATGTATGTATGTATGTATGTATGTATGTATGTATGTATGTATGTATGTATGTATGTATGTATGTATGTATGTATGTATGTATGTATGTATGTATGTATGTATGTATGTATGTATGTATGTATGTAT